>JASDQU010030680.1:0-10254 GCA_032191745.1 Picea mariana | reverse complement strand
TATATATATATATATATATATATATTCTTTTTGTTGTAGACATTCAATCTTAATTTTTCATCTACAATGTCTGCGCAGATCGCCCATAGTAAATAGACATGTATCTTCCTATATGTAATATAAATATATCGTGGAATAAATAGCGTTTCGTACTAGTTTTGATTCAATGCTATGCAGAAATGGAGGTCTTGAGTAATATTATGACTCTGAGATTTACTTACAGAAATACAAATACAACCATATATAAACTTAGTTTCAATTCCATTTATACATAGATAGTTCTGCATAAGGAATTTCGATGCACTAGAAATTTACCTTATAGTTACCTCTGTATACCAGTAATCTAGTTTACAGAATTGAACTATTCCATAATTTAACCATGCATAACCTTTCAACTATCATAAAAAAATAAAAGGGAAAACTATAACATTCGTTCAAAATTTAATAAAATAGTAAAGGGTCACTCAGAATTAAATTTGTAACGCGTTCTGTCAGTTTTCATGCTTCATACAATCGAACATATTTCACCCGGGTTATTATATCAATTCAGAATTAATAGATGTAGTACACCAATGATTTAATCATTCAAACAAAGATGGAAAAGATAACATATATGAATCAGTATGCTGGGAGACAATGGGAACAAACACACTCCTCCCAACCTGAGAACAGGACAACTAGATCACTTGTCCAGTTCACCCCCTAGCCTGACAATGAATCTATGAGGGCTAACTCGGAACTCCTCCTCAGCAAATTCCCTTCAGCTTCAACAATCCTCTCCTCGCCTCACACTCGACAAGTAGTGTTCATAACAGTAAGGTATCAGGGAAATTTTCCTGCATACTAGGTAGCATCCTGCCTCCTCACATATGTTATATTTCCAATAAAAAAATACCTAGGTCTTTTTCCCCTTGGCAATTTTCGCAGCTTTCCAAATCCCTGATTTTCAAGGGCTTCTAATGGCCAAATTCCAGATTTTCCACTTGTAATAATCAACCGAGAGGTAGTTCCAACATGTCCCCTACTCATGGAGTCATGGTTAGCTGATTTCAACATGGTTGTTCCATTTGTCCTCCTGCAATAATTATAAAATATTTTTTTTCATACAAGTGCCATAGTCAAGTAGTTAGTTGGGTCAAATCATATATCTTCCCAACAGTCATAGTCTTTAATTACAATTAACCAAATTCGAAATTTGGAATTACCATAAATGGAAAAAAAATTCTAATTTTGAATTTACGAAAAATGAAATAAATTTGCTAAGAAATTGAAAACTCAAAAATAATTTATTTTGGGGGATGTTACAGTCAACTATGGTAGTAAGGCGTAAAGATTTGAACCATTTTTTGACTTCTTTGGTCAAACTCTACACAAAAAGTCTCATCTAGACGTCTGCCTCATCAACTTCCTGCAAATCAAAATAATCGTTCATCTTATCAACATGTTGTTGTGCATTAAGTGGTTCAATACCATCAAACTGAGGAAGTCTAGTTTGATAGTCTTGGGGCATGGCATGTAAGGGAGCGAACAACACCAAGGGAGCATATATTGTTGCCATGGTTGGTGGAGGAGGCTGAACAACAACTTGTGTGATTGGGGGAGAAATGACAAAAGAGGTAGGGCTAGGAGATGTAGAGTGAATTATTTGATGTTTGATGGATGTTGCAACAATATTCAAGGGTAGAAAGTTCTACAAACTTTTGAAAGTGAGCTTGGTACAAAGATTGATCAAGATTTGCTACTAGATATTCTAACTTGTTGAATTCTTGAAGGAAGCGTTGATCAAATTCTTCTCTGGGAGAAACTATTTCAGAGGTCCTCGGTTGTAAGATGGTTTGATCTAGGAGTGTTTCACTTACAAAATTGTCAAATTTGGTTATGAACAAGATTTTCTCAAAAGATATGTCAAACTCAAGATCCTGGATAGAGACAAGCTTTTCTGGGAGAGAAGTGGACCTATGAAGGGGACTATGACTACAAAACCTTCTACAATGTTTTTCTTTCTGAGTAACTTTTCTGGATTGTCTACTCCTATTGCAAGTTCTGGGTCAGGGTGAGATCTAGTATGAATTCTTTTGGGAGCTAGAATTTAAAATTTTGAGAAATCTAAACTAATATGTACAGACTTCAACAACCTCTGAACATTATCTCTTTGTAAGTTAGATTTTATGACTTGTTCAAAAATAAGGTTTTATTTATCTAGGGAAAAGAAATCGTAGGATGGAAAGTTTGTTCGAGTTCCCCAGTATGGTCGCCAGTATGTTAACGCTCTGTAAATTCCCGGAGGTTGTCAGGAGGTAGAAGAACTTTAGCAGAGGTAACTTACCCAACCACTTTGAAACTAGGATATAGTCCTGCCAGTTCCAGAGAGGGATCTCTCTGTAAGATTTAGATATGTTTGGTTTCCGATATTAGGCTGGTTAAATTAATATGAATCTGTTGTTTTGTTTTATAAAGATGGTTGAAATATTTCTCATGCATCCATTGGGCTATGGGGTGTGTTTTATGAGTTGATATAAGATAACATATTTTATTAGGTTTCTTCACAGGGCATGGTAATGGAAATGTTGGATTTTTTAAAATTAAAGTGATTATATGCATAAAACAGGTGAGATAGTCAATCAATATAAAGAAGCATTTAAGAATTTCTTTATCGCAATATCAAAGGAAAAACATTCAGAACTTTAAAATCCAGACACAGAGTATACAAGATAAATTCTTCACTTAACCTTCTTTTAAATGATCATAGACAGAACATGGAATGGTAACAAAGTAAGATAAACATTAAACAAAGAGAAGTAACATCACCAACATCAACACGCAGGATTCCTGTGAATCGTCCTTTTTATTACTGGTATATCTCTTTAAAATAATTACAGATTACATCTTGCTTGGGCATAAAGATCAACCCTCAATACTTTGAAGTCTGAAGTATTTATAGAAAAATTACAATTCAATCATGTCCTTAATGATTAGGATGTTCTAGAATCAAAATCTAACTAACTAGATAACATAATACAGAATTGTAGGAAATGTTAATGATCTGTCGAATTCTTCGTGCTGATTTTGGGGAAGGTTGTTGGTGAGTCATCAACTTGACTTTGACTTCTCCGTGTGTTGACTTGGAAATCCACATCACTGTCTAATTGGTTAAATCACATAGGTCCTCCCATCTCTGCTGACTGGGAATAGTAAGTTTGAGTAGCCTTCGATATACTTCATTTGTCTCTATGTACTTAGCAAAGGTGGGATTGGTGATGAAAAGGTACTTTATCTCGTGTTGGATACTCAGGTCCAACTGCAGAGTTTCCAAGAATTATTTGCCCGTTATGCTTCCTTGTATGCCTACAAACTTAGATCCATCCTTTGCCATTGTGAGGATCCTTTGTTTGTATTCTGAGAGAGTAATCAACTTGCTATTTATCACCAATAAACTTGGAATACCTTTCTTGTGCAGAGAGTCATCCTTGCTGAAAATCCTTTGTACCGCAATGTCCATTTTCTGAACTCTCTCCTCGAGTTGTAGCATCAATCCCCTCTTGGTCAAAACTTTCTTGACTTCAAGAATAGTTTCAATCCTATCCTAAATTTGCAGGGCCTCTAGCTCTTCTTTTGATTTAGAATTTAAGAATTTGATGATCTCGTTTGCCTTTGTAGGCATTTCTCCCAATTCTCCCTTTATCCTATCAATGGCTTGTTTGGTTCTCAGCACCATCTCATGTTGTTCAAACATAATTTGTATTAGGGGACATATCTCTGTCACTGATTGGTATATGTCCATCCAAATATTTTCCTTAGCCTTTGACAGTGTCTTATCCATGACTGTTTCCTTCTATAGTTGTTGAAGTTTCTGTTTGAGCCTCTCTGATTTATGCATCTCAGTCTTGTAGCTAGTCTGGAATGTAGACTTCAACTTTTGGAGATTTTGAATCTCTTCATGCAGTTTTCTTATTTATGCCCCTTGTAGATTCATGTCTTCCATTGCCTTTGACAATTTCCCTGATGCATCTGGAGCTGTCACTGAGGTTACTGCTGTAATTTCCCCTGTGGTGGTTGTTTTCACTGTTGGTGTACTGACCCTTATGAGAGGGACTGCATTCAGTGGAATGAATGCCATTGGCACACTTTGCTCCTTTCCTTTGACTAGTTTCTCCAGCTCGGCTTCCATCTCCTTGATCTGCACATTTTGTTCCATGATTAATCTCAACATTTCCACCTTTTGGCTTTCAGTATCAGCTATTTCCTTCGCCTATGGGTCTTCTGTCGCAAACATTTTCACATGTTTCCTTAGGAAGGCTATGTCAATGTTCTTGTTTTTGAGGAGCTCTTCTGCTTCTTTGACATTGGATGGATCATATCCAATTTTGAGTACCATTTCCTCCAACAATTTTATCTTGTTATCCTTTTCCAAAGAAGACACCTTCTCCAGCTTCAGCTGAGTTTGGACATTGTTAAAGGAAACCTACAAATTTGTAGCAGTCGTGGAGGTATTGGCCAGGGTGGGGAAAATCATTTCTCCATTCTTTTTTTTCAAATGCATTTGATCAACTGGATGCACATCTCTGTGATCAAACTCAAATATTGACCTTTTGTAATCATAAATTGTTTTGGGCTGAAGCTCTTGTGCCTGCAAATATTCCATGTGCATCCTCCCTTTCTCTGTGTGAAAAGAAAAGAGAAACCTATGCTGGGTTGTAGATGTTTGCTTCCAGAATTGTGGATAGGTGTTTCTAGTAAGCATCTCATTCTTCTTTTCAATCAAGTTATATTTCTCAAAAAAGCTAAGCTTTGTAGACTATTCTAAGGGCTTAGTAGGCAATGTGGTATTAGTCTACTTCTTTGATGAAGAAGTAAACATCATTTGCTAGCTTCCTGAAGGTAGTGGTGAATTTTCTCCCTCCATTGTGGTAGACTGTGTCTCCTCTCCTCCAGACATGTCGGGTGTATGACTGGTCTTTGGTATTTTCCTATAAACTTGGAAGTCTTCTGCTGAGACTTCAATGAATAACGGGGATAAATCCTTCCTGGGCCTCTTCTCCACTGGTACCTGTGGGGTAGTTGTCTGTGAAAAGATGATAGGAGAATATTGTGGTTCAGTATCAATTAAAGTATTTTACTCCCACTGTGTCTGGTTCATGAATTTCTCTATCTCTGGTCTAGGCACATGAGCATAGGAGGAAATCATGTTCTTCAATCTAGTTTATGCAATGACACCACAAGGATCATAATGCCACGGTAAAATTTTCTTGAACTTCATATCTTGTAACAACTTGTTTTCTTCTTTGCCCGCAACTCTGATGTTTCAAATGAAGGAGCCTATTTTCCCTCTGATCCTGAGTTGTTTCTTTTTATTGAAAGACACACAATGAATGTTGTCTAAATTAATCATCTATCTGATATATTCCAGAGTGAATATCATGTCAAGCAATTATTTGATCATCTTATAGGGGGAAACACACATCCGTAAACTCTGATATCTGTGTGATATTTGTACAGATACCAATCGCCTATTTTTGCAAGGTCTAATAGGTGCAATATCCTTTGGATCTCTCCATTTATCTTGGGTTGTTTTGATCCACTTAGCATTCTTACCACTGGGTGGTAAAACTAGTCGATGAACTGCTTAAAATAGAACTCAGATGATTTCTTTCTCAGTAATGACGTTTAGGATATGACTGGTTGTGGCTTACTATATTGGTTGAGCTTCTGAATGGAGAATGAGAACTTATCTGCTTGAGAAAATATGAACACGTATGCCAGTATTGATGAATACCTGAACATGCCTTCTATAGGAAAACTGAAGAGTTTCTCATGAATGTTATCAGAAAAAAACTGGTTGAAATTGAACTCGGTGGTGGCATTCTCTTCGATGGAGAAAATGGATAGTAAACCCAGGATGGGTTCATCCACCCACTCATCTGAATAATATCTGAGCAGAAAACACAGGGAGGAAATAATTTGGTTACCTTTCTCTGAGAAAATGAAGGAATGGTAGGGGGGATTTTTCTTGGGTAACTGGCACTCTCAGGGAGGAAAATCTCAAAGATTTGTACTCTCTCGAGAAAAGATAACTTCTGGTACATTTCAATCAGAACTTCAACAGAAAAAAGGGAAAGGGATTTGGCTCTGGGTACCTGCATCATCTGGTCTATGGCTTCAAATGTAATGGTGAAAAGGGTCTCTCCAGATGAATAAATTATGGCTCTATGATTGGGGAGATAGTGTGTCTGGCACTTGAGGGTGAATTCAGAGAAATGGTATATTTGAGGGAAGAGGTACAGCGGGAGATTGGACTCCCAGAGCCCAATATCGTTGCTCTGATCCATAAAAGCATCTTTGAGCCAGAAGTGCAATTAAAAAAAGTCGAATTCACACTTTGTCTCTATAATTAAGTGATCTTTATCAGCTAACGAAATTCAGTTCAGATCAATAGGAGGGGGGAGAAAGGGATTTTCTTCAATCTTTGCGTATTTGGACTTGGGAGCCATTGGCTCGACTGATACCTGCAAGTCAAAATAAAATTTTATTTGTTTTGGGATCATGAACAGTGCGACAATGGCGAAAAATAGGATTAAAAGGTTGAATGATTGTCCGTTTGGAAAAGGATGATGGGTCAGCAAGCCAAGGGTCATGATCATCCGCATTGATTTTCTAACGAGTATCTCAGGGATGAGGTGGAGGGTAATAAATGGATGACAGGTGGATGGGATATGACAGGCAACAGGTGAGTGGAGTATGATGTCGAAGTGTGGATGGTGGTATATGCAGGTGGTTTGGTGGCTTGCTCAGAGGGGGGGCTAAGCATCAAGTGTTATAGAGTGGCAGGGGTCTGAGTTAAAAGGAGTGAACCACGTTAGGAGGGGCCCGTTGGGGAAAAATCACTTGCTGGGAACACCCCGCCCCCACCCCCTCGCCCCCATCATTAAAGGTAGAACAGACAGGGGGGGTCTGATATCATTTGTTGGCCATAGATCTGAGTTCTTTTTTCTCTGTCGTCGATCTAAGCATGGATTTTAATCATAGGGTGTCGATCAATTTATATCACCAAAATTTAGGATAGCACCTTTTTTATGGGTGTTTTGCGTTGTTCCTCTTTTCATTTTTGTCACCAAGGGGTTAGAACACAACATTTTCAACTCAAATCAAGGAAATTAACCAACTTCATTTATATTTTATTGAAAGGAAGGAAAACTAACCTAAGTCCTAATCTATTTAGCTAGCACAATTAACCCATAATAGACTATTGGGTTAAATAATTACTCTAACCTAGGACATTTGATCAAGATTAAACAATTTGATCAAATTTATTCACTAACCTATCTATCTTGGCTCAGATTAAACTATTTAGCCAAGTTTATTCACTAACCTATCTACATAAATTCAAAGTACTTGACCATGATTAGACTTTATGAATCAAGCCATTCTTATTGCATGGGGTTTATCATTTTTTCTTTTCATACCCTCTTTTATTCTTTTTCTTTTATTTTGTATTCTTTCTTTTTTTTTCTTTCTTTTCTTTTTGTAAATCATTTGCAAAATGAAATATTATTTACAACAAAAAATACAACAAGAGTGAAAATTTTTAGTCACT
This sequence comes from Picea mariana, assembly GCA_032191745.1. NCBI lineage: Eukaryota > Viridiplantae > Streptophyta > Pinopsida > Pinales > Pinaceae > Picea > Picea mariana. The sequence continues at coordinate 2,663 of JASDQU010030680.1, read as the reverse complement.
AGTTGATCCTATGAAACGTAGGGTTATAAAACCACCTACCAAACTCAATTTAACTATTCAGATTATGATGGGTACTGGACTTATCCTTATAGAATTCTAAGGGTAACTTATAGTGCCAACAATTTCTTTTCTTGCACAATAGTTGGTTTAGTACTTTACTTTTAGTAGGTATTCCCTTCTCTTGAGCATAGTGATCGATCATAGAGCACGGTGTATGTAGTTCCTTTTCATCCTTGACTAGTTATAGGAAACTCTTCAAAAACTTTCCTAAGGTACTTATCTTCTCCATTGACCCTTTGGTCATTATCTAGTCATCAGTGGGATTCATATCCCCTATAGGTGGTGTAGATGATGTGGATGATTCCCAATCCTGTTGCAAGAGTTCTTTCCTTGAATCTTTATAGGTATCCTTCTATTCCTGTGGTTCAAATGCTTGTATAGGTGATTTTGATTTCTTTACCCAATTTTCATCTGGTGTCCTTACATTGGTTGCATCATCCTTGTTTTGGTTCCTCTGCACATAATGAATTCTATTTTGGGTCCTTCCTCCCATATCTCGACGGATATATTTTGAATGTTTGGTTTCCGATTTTGATTCCCTTTGGCATGCCATTTTTCCAAAAGTTGTGGACAGTCCTCTGTCGCATGTTCTGACACCTGATAGTAAGTGCATGTTGTGCATGGATTTTTTCAATCCCACACTAAGTGTCCTAGTTGGTTACAATTATAGCATATTATGGGGCCTCTTCCTCCTCTCTAAAATTTTGTTCCACCTAGACCCCTACCAAATTGATCAGGGGGTCAAATTTTGCTCAAAAATTCAAAGTGCTCGGAATCACTTCAAATCGGACGAGAGTGTAGGCCTCATTGTTGCAAACCCAACGTAATGGTTTCATTTCAAACGGACGTTGGGAGTGAGAGATATTGTGATCTGTTCTAATCGTCAAATAGAAAAAAAAAAAAACGGGACGCTGACTGTGCAGTCCGTACAGTCCATATAGGCTGACGTGGCAGAATCCGTACGCTGATGTGGTAGAGGTTATGTGGCATTTTTTGATTGGCTGACAGTTGGGCGAATCATGTTTCGACACATGGAATTTTTTGGTTTTTGGTTGGATGCCACGTGGCCCAATCATGGGCTACCACGTGACATCATTATATTGGTTCAAAATTATGGAGTCCGTGGGATTCGAACCCTAGACCTCCCACACTGGTCAAAGCTTTTGTAAAGTCCGCCCTGCCAACGGGCCACACATTGTTTCTTGTTAACTATATGTGATATAAATTATTTGAATTAATGTAATGGTTGATATGGCGGTGGGTCGGGTCGGGGCTTATCCCCGACCCGTGGTTCTATTATGTTACATATGACCATACCATAGCGTTTGCGTGGGAGTTGGTGCTACACACGGAGCCCAGCCCCGGTTCCACATATGACCACAGTTGCAAAGAGCGTGGGTTTACATTTGACAAATGGTTGCGCCTCCGATCACATGACCCATGGCATGTGACCTTGCCACAGAGCGCACGGTAGTGTTCAAAATGGTTAGCACGGTTTCAATGCGCCCGACACTTGGCACTTAACTGTTGGCTCATAAAGGTTAGCCCTTTTTCTTATAGAGCGTGGTCATATGGACGACCCATGTGCCCGAGAGCTTGGCAGTTAGGGGATGGCATGCCCATAACCATCCTACAGTTCACACCGTTGGCGCGGTTGCGTTCAGTGCCGGGTTTTCATGCTTTAAATTGTGTGTGTGCTAGGTTGAATGAACAAGGGTGCAATTTGTAGATGCAGAGACAACAAGCTTGAAGGGGGGACTTCCAAGAAGCCTAACTTCATTTTTTGGCCGAACGAGGTGCCGAAAAAGCCCAGCTAAGGGTTTTTGGATGCTCTGAAGCCATTGGAGCAGTCTATTGGTCATTTTGAGCATTGTAAAGCATTTTTTTGATCACTTTGAGAAATTAATAATAATGATCCATTGGAAGCTGGACCAGGAGATGTATCCCAAGAGAGGGGTGAACTCCTTTATCATTTGTTGTGTTTATGTGCTTATGTTCATTAATTATGTTGTTGTTTATTTGTGTCTTAAATGAGTAAATCCTATTAATAATGTGTTGCAAAGTTGATCCATTTTCTTTTAACACATAAACTTTACTTGCAAATATTTTCAAGATTTCAAGTCTTCTTCATTTTTAGATCAAGTTGGTATCAGAACACTAATTTTTGAAGACTTGATTATTTGTAAGTGTTTTTTTTTCTGATGCTCACAAGGTTGAAACTCACAAAAGGAGAAGGTCAACTTGTGGAGCCAAGTTCTCATCCTTCAAGGAGGAAGCATATACAATCATTGCAAGTTTCAAGGAGGCATTCACCAAGTATGGCTCATGAAGAAATTCATGAACGTGTTCCTGCAAAAGATGAGGATCTCAGAAAGGCTATCATGGAAATGAGAGAGATGATGAAGATCTTGATGGAAAGGAATGCAGGGTTGCAAGGTGAAGGCTCCAACACTTCAAAGCATAAGGGAGACAGTGGTGATAAAACTCCAAATGGAAATGGAGGGTATGGTGCTTCTCCAACACCCTCTCCTCCATCTTCTTCTTCTTCTTCTACCAATTCAAGACCTCTTCCGAACTCTCCAAAGGGACATGGTAAAACTCCT
>JASDQU010030679.1:0-22360 GCA_032191745.1 Picea mariana | reverse complement strand
TATTTAAATACTTTATTCTTTGAAAACACTTTGACTACTTTGACCTTTTGGGGCTTCTAGATGACTCATGAGGGTTCTCCAACTTCACATGGCCATAACTCTCTAACCGCGAGGAGTTATGTGACGTTCCACATAACACCATAAATGGAATGACATGTACTATCCATATAGAATTGTATTACTTGTAAATATATCAAAACACATACCATTTTCCATCAAACAAACTTGGGTCCATTACCCAAACCTTTGTGCTACCAGAATTCGCTACCAGACTTTCTTCAAGGGTTGGCATCAATGACAACCGACCCAATTAATCAACAAATTAATCATGGAAGAAAAATGAAGTTTCAATAATAGAAGATCAGAGAACAAAGGCCGAGAAACCATGACACTCACACATGTGGATAGAAAAGACTGAACAAGTGAACATGAGTGGAGTTAATTGTTGCACAAAGAATTGTTGTCATGCGGAAAGCAGAGTATAAAAATATCTTAGATGAATTTAGAGCATTGTACACTAGAGAAGAATCATGGATAAACATGGATACATTTGGTTAGAGATTGATGAGAAGCAATGGCAGGTACAAGGATCTTTTGATAAGTATGAGCTATAATTGCACAATGTTCCAGTAGGGTAGCAATATCCACAATGGTGGCAGTATGTTGTATATAGTGCTATACATGGCATCTTGTAGAGATGACATTGGGAGAGACCTTGTCAGGGAGAGATACCCTTTTAGAAAAAAAGGGGGAGAGCAGTCAGAGGCAAAGAGAGCATATTGACAGGGGGAGTCATTCAGTTGAGGTAGGCAGAGCATGATTGCAGGGGGAGTTACCTGAGTTCATATTTTTGTCAAAAACATACATACATACATAGATTAATCATAGGGGGAGAAACCCTTTGCCATTGATGTCAAAGGGGGAGAGTAACTTCAGAGGAGAGAAGAATCATCACAGGGGGAGTTTTTGTATGAAGTTGGTGCATTTCCATCAATGAAAAAGGGGGATATTGTTGGACATATTGTCATTGATGTGTTCTCATTGATGTTAACAGTTGATGTTATTGTGATGTGATGATGAGTTTTTATGATGACTTGTAATTGATGACAAACAGGGTGAAGAAGAACATTAATCAAGGATCATAATGAAAAGCGCATTTCAGAAACGCTATCGGGATTGAAATCCCCACAATAAAAATCCAAAAGAATTGAGGAGGAATTCTGTCCACTGATGTGGTTTTTGGGACAAACTAGGACCATCAGATTGAGGGGAAGTCAGAGGTTGGAAAGACTTAGATCTCAACTGACAGATCTGAAGCAAGAGCTTCAGAATATTTCCTATCTGTTAATATCGAGGAGAGACACTGGATGAATTCTCGACCATTCGATCAAGTTTAGTGGAAGGATAGTGTAAACCACAAATATCCCGAAGTCTCGGATTAACCGAACTACCGTCAACCGTTGATTTGGAGTGGCGATATTGAGCTGTCAGATCACAGTAAAGGAAAGGAGACAATCAACTCTAGCACTGACCACTCCGACGAAAAGGAGTTTAGAACAAGAAAATTTACCCGAAGGTCGAAGCTTCGAAGTCATGAACTTCCGTCAACTATCAAATCATAGGAAGAGCAGGGAAATCCTGTCAATCATTGATCTATTCAGAGTGCACCAAGAATGAAACTAGTCAACTCCGATGCTAACCACTCTGGAGAAAAATAGACTAGAATGGGTAAGTGTACCCAAAGGTTGAAGCCCGAAGTCATGATAAGCATTGATCTAGAGTGAAATATGATATCCATCAGATCAAATTTTCACAGCAGTAGTTAACTTCGACAATGACCATTCTGACTAAAAGAAGCCAAGAACAAGTAATATTACCCAAAGGCTGAATCCCCAAAGTCACATCAATCGTTGACCTAGAGTAAAACATGAGAATCGTCATATCACAAGGAGACTGTCAACAGTTTAGAACATGTAAGTTCACCCGAAGGTTGAAGTTCCAAATTCATGAAGTAAGACACATGGTACACTCAGTAAGATCCCACGTCGGAAAGGACACATGGCACAATCAGATGATGAAAAGTGTCAAGGTCCATTTGGAATTTTAGGTATGTGTAATTCATGAATCTAAGTGACATGTGGTAGCCACTAGGCTAGTGCCACATCAACAGTGACATCAACAAGCCACATCACTCTGAGAGTATGTCCTTCAGGGATATCTAGTTTCTCCTACCAGAAACTACCCGAAGCGCCAAAGGCCGAAGTCACGAACTAATGCTAGTTGTGGATATAAGATCCTCCATAATGAATCTCGACCGTTAGATCAAGTGCAGTTGAAGGATAGCGTAAGATGTACTAAACAACTAAAAACAAGCAATCACCACAACTTTATGACTTATTTGATAGGTAAACACTTCGGAGGGATGAACTACCTCAGAGTTCTAGTAACTTGGATTCCCGGAGAGGAGAAGCTCTGAAGTAATATCTGACCCTCCATCGAGAAGGAAGATTCACAGTCGAGATCCTAAAAATAATTCCATGTTGATCACTTCGACGTTGAGCAACTCCGGTGAAAATTGGAGCAACAATTACCTGGACCTCTGAAGCCCCGTAGTCTCGAAATATCAAAATAAATAATGTCCATCCATATCAACCTTTGATTACGTCATAGCCATTGGATTAAGTAGTAAACAGATAAGTAAGGACTAGAACTAGGCTGTTGATTTGGTTCCAGAAATCATGCCAACCATCGGATCAACCATTGCGAGAGGTAACCACTTTGGGAAGTTGAAACTTCAGAAGATTGGATGATCTTAAGAGAGAAATCGCCCGAAGGCCAAAGTCCGGAGGACTAGGTTCCAAACCCTGATCACGGGTTACAAAAAGATAAGCCATGAGGTGTTGGGAACATCGATTAATTTAATAAGCTCATGGTTTTGTGCATATGGTCACATGTAAATGGATTGAAGGAAGCGCCTCTACAAAATTCGATTTCTGCAACATTTGCAGAGACAAAGGAAATAGATCCATGCTTGTGATTGATTTATGAAAAATAGGTCAAAGGGTTGTTGAAAGCATATTAAGGTTAGTACTCATCGTGCCCTTTTCAATGATAGGTGGTATGCCAGGTTTAATGTTGAAGACCCATAATGATGGTCAATGGTGGTTATGCATTGGTCCCAAAGTTGTTGTAAGTGGGCAAGATAGTTGTAACTTGTGGCACAAGTCATCCCTAAACCTAAAATGGAGTTGAGCATGAAATATTATAAATACAACTATGCTTGGTTCATTTGAAGAGGCGAGTGTGAGGGTGAATACGTGTATTTTCACTTGAGGTCGGTGATTTCTGGTATGGTGATCTATTGACATAGTCAATGTGCATATTTTAGAGAGAAGATGAAGTGAAGAAGGGTGAAATTCAATGGAAGATGAAGTCTAGTGATGAGAATTTGTTGTAGACCTCTGATCATGAGCTGGAGCAGATTCAATATCTGCATGACTTGTATTTGGTTGGTTTCTAGATCAATTCTATTTTGATAGATTGTATTTTATTGACAAGCTAAATCTTGTGGCAAGTTGAGTCTTGCTTGAGAGTTGGTGCTCCTTCCTTCAGTTGGTGCCGATAAAACCCTTGTGATCATTGTCACATATATAAAATAATGCAAAATCTTACACAAACACATGGAATCTCTCATGTTCATTTTTCTTATGAATTGATTGCTCTTAATTATTGATGGATGTATTTAATGAATGGCTACATACAATCTTACAATGATAATGTGTAAAATTCTGTTTTGAAATAGTTGTTAACTTGAAGTGAGAAAAAGTTGTAGAATTCCACACACTAATTCACTGACCCCTCTTAGTGTGGCTGGTGTGTCCAACAAGTATAAGACAAGGTTAGCCAGGGTTCACAATAAACATTAGTCCTTGAAGCATGCAAAGTAAGTTGTAACTTAAGATACAAGCCATGTAAACAATTCACCTCAGTATCCCTGATCCGGATTTTATGAGCGGAACAAAATGAATACAGATTATTGTTATGTTTAACATAGAAGCACAAGAAACAATAAAAAATATACAATAAAATTGGTTTCTACTCAATAAGGAAATATGCTGAAACTGCAAAATGTAGACTAAAAACAAGCTTGCTAGAATGGTGGTGGCTGATCTCTGAGAAGAGATGTGATGACTGCGCTCATTCGCTAGAAGATGGTTACAATGAGGCTCTCCAAGAATTTATACAATAAACAAGAATGCCAAAACCCTAGACATCCAAAAACCTAACCCTAGGAGATGAAGCGCCAAAAGTCATGTGGGCCTCGTTGGGGTAAGTTAGTACATCAACTTCCTGGGGTCATAACTTTTGCATACAATCTCCGTTTTAGGCAAACGATATCCCGTTGGAAAGGTCTATCTGAGGAATACACATGTTTCCATCAAATTTAAAATAAGCCTATAGTTTGACCATGGTGAGCCCTAAAAATGTTGTTTAGGGCCTCAAAACGACCCTGGAAGTCGGGGACTCGAAAACTAGGAAAAACTGCCAAACTGGAAAAATACCAAAATGAGCCAATTGGAATAGGTGGGAGGCCACCGAAATCCATATGGATCAATCCTCCCCCCTTAGGAAGCAATGGTCTCCATTGCGTTGATTTCTCCCATCAGATGAGGAAATTTCTACTGAATTTGGCCCCGGGTGAGCCACTTGCCTTGGTGCAGGAGCTGCCCTGCTTTGACAACTCAATAAAGATGGATTCTTTGCTGGAGAGTGCCATTGACTCGTGTGTCCAAAATTTGATCACTTGATTCCTGTTGTATGAAGTTAGGGTTGAGCTCTATTGGTTTCAACTGTCCTCCTATCTCTGAGGTGTCCAATAACGATGGGAAATAAGGCCGAAGGGGTTCCACGTTGAACATTGGGTGCAGGCCAAGGAAAGGAGGAATATTGAGCTCAAAATAATTGTCACCCACATCCTTGGTGATGTTGTAAGGTAAATAACAGAGTGGGTGAAGATTCCCATGGGGACCTATAAGGCATTCTTTCTGCAAGTGAAACCAAACTTTGTCTCCCACCTGAAACTTATGTGGCACCTGAAGTTGATCATGGCGTACTTGGCATTGGACTTCTGTGAAATATACTGAACCTGTTGGCATATGTGATGGATCTGCTCATTGAACTGGGTGGCTTTGTCAGCTTCAGTTGGAGCAGGTGACGAGTTGGTTAGGGTGGCCGCAAGGGGTAGTGCAATATCCAGGGGACCCAATGGTTGGAATTCCAATCCCACTTGAAAGCAGTTGTGGCTGGTTGAGCTATGTAGGGATCGGTTGTAGCTATTCTGAACATAGGGAAGACTCTAATCCCATGTGCATGGGTGCTTGGAATTGTACATGTGCAGGATATGCACAATCATTCGATTAACGACCTCAGTTTGACCATCTGTCTAGGGGTGGAAGGCAGTGGATTTGGTGAGCTTGGTGTCCAATAGTGACCAGAGGCTCAACCATAATGTGTTGAGAAAATGACTATCCCGATCTGAGACAATGGTTTGTGGGATTCCAAATTGTACCCAGACTCGTTCAAATAAGAGCTTGTCAGTGTCCTCTACTGTGATGTTCTTCTTGCAGGAAACCATAATCTCCATCTTAGAAAAGTGATAAACAACTACAAAAAAAATTCATTTCCCCTCTTGGTGGATGGAAGGCCCGACATGTAGTCCATTGAGATGGATTCCCATGGCCTATCAGGAGTAGGAAGAGGTGTGTACAGGCCCTGTTTCTTAGTGGTTGGTTTGGCAATAACGTAGTGTTGGCCCTTGACTAAGTGATTGAGGATTCTTGGTCATGTTTGACCTATTTTGGGACTTCAACAGGCTGTCGAAGGCAGAGTGCAAGACGAAGAAGAGATCGCGAGATCTCGGCCCCTTTTAGGGCCCTTTTTGGGGATTTAGGATTATGTAACAGTTATGGGAATGTCAACCCATGGGTTTACCCATGCTTAAGACAATTTTGTATGTATAAATAGATGTTAAGGCGATGTAGTGAGTACGAATGGGTAAGTGCTAGAGTGAGATCTGTGTGATCAAGAGTTGCAAGTGCTTTGTGCATACTGTGTGAGACTTGCAAGGCTAGTGCAAGTAACTGTAAGAGACTGTGTGAAGGCTTGGTGCTATACCCTAGCGAGAAGAAGGAGGATTTGGCGGAGTGCACAAATCTTCTGTCTTATGCAGAGTAGAACTTGGATGCTATGTTCCTGTAAGAAGCTTGACCAAAGATAATAAAGAAGAGAAGAGTTGGTGGACGTAGCCCCAGGGTGGGGGTGAACCACGTACATGCTATGTTGCTTTGCTTTGTGCGATGTATTGATGTGTTTATGTGTTTATTTTCTTAGTGCTTTAATATAGATGAATGATCTATTGATGCTTAGTACTTAATAATGTGGATGGATGTTAGATATGACTGATATACATATGCTTAGTGCTTGAATCTGCTAGATCTGATCTGTTTCGTCATGTTAAGTGCTGCTAGATGCTAAATCTGGTTGAATACTGCAATGCTCTGTAATTAGGGTTTAACTGTGTTGAACTAAGACTGAATATTGATGAATGTTAACTACTGAATGCTCTGTTAAGTGTTAGAATCATAGATCTATGCCCCAGCTAAGGTTGCAGACATCTGAGTCCTACAACCACCCCTGCCTCTACCTCGGGTGAGACTTCATCTGCTTCGCAAGTGTTGCTGAAAGGGCCAGTAGTTAGGGTTTTGTTGGTGTGCTGTTGTAGTGTTGAACCTTGGGTCTGCCTCTGTGCCAACAAATGGTTTCGTTGCCAGGACTTGAAGCTGTGATTGCTGGGAACTCAGGAAAAAGAAGCTTTGTGCGAATATCTGACCTGAAATTGTGAAATATCTGTGCGTAGATCTGTTGCCCTAGTGCGTTGTATTCTACTTGATCTGTGAAGGTCTGTGCCAAGAAGGGTTAGATATGAAGAAAATAGGTAATATATGCAAGCTTTGTGCTCTGATAGAGGTAAGAATAGTGAAAAGTTTTAGATCTGGAAGCTTTGTGCTCTGCTGAAGATAAGATTAGTGGAATTTTTTGTTTCTAAAGTATGGATCTAGGCACGTTTAATAAGATTTTTCGTAGCTTAAAAACTAAGGCACTGATAGATGAAACAAGATTTGATATGAGTAGATCTGATAATAATAGTGAAAGATATGTTATACCTATGCATAAAGAGAATGTTTGGACTAACAAATGGATGCAAGATCCTAGAAAGAATTTTTTGCAGGTTAGCTACCATGATCTTAGTGCAAAGTACATGAAAGGCTGGGGATCATTTAAGAGAAAGAGAGGATTAACTCTTTGTTACAATTGCAGAAAACCATGACATCTTGCTAAGGAATGCCCTAGAAGAAGACCTAGTTGCCTCTGTTGCAAAACTATGGACCATCAAGTTTTGGATTTCCCTAGAATGATTGCTAAGGTTGAAAGGATGAATATGAGACAAGAATACCATGATAAAGATCAAGCAACTGAGATTATGGAAAAACTGCAAAAAGAATCAGAAAAAGTATTGCTACAGATGAAAGAAATCCTGAATGACCACCGACATATCAGCTTATCAGAGATCTTTAAAGAAAAATAATGTATTGAAGTAAGAATAGGAGACTTCAACATTGACTGTTTTCTGGATGAGGAAACATAGGTGAATATCATGACAGAAATAACTTGGGAAATTATACGAAAGCCTGCTATGATTCTTTCATTGGGAGAAATAGGATTATTCAGAGGAAATTTGATATCCCTATGTGGAAGACTTACCCAGATATCTATGAGTGCCAATGGAACTTTGACAGAGGAATAATTTGAAGTTGTTAAATTTATTGAGAACAACGCTCCATTTTCTATGTTACTAGGGTTGAAGAAGATCAGGCCAAAAGGAAAGAAGAAGAAATCTTAGAGCATAAGAAGCAAGAGTTGAAAGATTTCATGACTAGGAGGATCACACACTTGATTGAAGAACAGGAGAACCAAGAAAAACTATTTAAGACCAGAGACTTGGATGTCGAAGTAGGAAGAACACTAGAAGACCCACAGAAGACTGAAGTACCTATTCCATATACAGAGGAAGTATTACCCCTAATTTCTAGGAAAGAATCTCACCAACGCGAAGCTACTCTGCCAAAAGAAGATAAGAATCAGAATGGAAAAAGGAATATTGAGATGAAGCTCACTGGAAAGAAGGCCAAAAAACTAAGTAAGAAGAGAGCTAAAATTGAAAAGTTACAGAAGGTTCCAGAGGGAACTTCGCAGAAGGAAAATTTGCAAAATCGGAACTTTGCCGGGATATCAGAACTGCGTCACATGGCACTTCTCCATGGTGATGCAATATAGCCATTGGGGACAGTATAACCATTCGACCGACGACTCGAATGGGTAGAAAGGAATTTATTATTAGAAAGTTCACCACCAGACCATTGGGACCATGCTATAACAGACAGAACTGGGTTAATGAAGGCTTCTCAACTGTTGCAAGAGATCCGTTGCCAAGTTATCTATTTATCCCGTCACGCCATGCAACGAGAACACTTTTGCTAACTGTGAATATGAGATTGCAGACTAGTTTATTTCACACAGCGATCATCGTGCTATTACCATTCATTCTGTTGCATTGAGCAGTTACTCTTCAAACCCGAGATATTCAACCACGAGCATGCATGTCGGACGAGCTTAGCGCTGCAAAGAAAATTGTTGAAGAAGTTCTCATTGACCTAATGACTGAAAGAGTAATGTCTGAAAGAGAAATGCCTGCAAGTATTCAAGCATCACTGCAACTGAACAACGTGTAGAGGGACCTGCCAACGAAGCAATCATACAAGAGTTCGCTGAACAAGAGGCCGTGGCACAAAAATAAGTCAAAACAGCTTGAGCCAAGCTCGAGGCTTTTGAAGTAGAACTAGTCAGATCAGAGTAACTCGGGACGAGTCACAGGTGAGTGTTGGGGGCCTGTTGGCCCTTGACCATGTGATTAAGGATTCTTGGTCATGTTTGACCTATTTTGGGACTTCGACAGGCTATCGAAGGTGGAGCGCAAGACGAAGCGTATATCGCGGGATCTCGACCCCTTTTAGGGCCCTTTTTGGGGATTTGGGATTATGTAATGGGTATGGGAATGTCGGCCCATGGGTTTACCCATGCTTAGTCCTATTTTGTATGTATAAATAGATGATAAGGTGATGTAGTGAGTACGAATGGCTAAGTTCTAGATTTGGATCTGTGTGATCAAGAGTTGTAAGTGCTTTGTGCATACTGTGTGAGACTTGCAAGGCTAGTGCAAGTAACTGTAAGGGACTGTGTGAAGGCTTGGTGCTATACGCTAGCGAGAAGAAGGAGGATCTGGTGGAGTGCACGCAGATCTCCTGTCTTCTGAGGAGTAGAACTTGGATGCTATGTGCCTATAATAAGCTTGACCAAAGATAATAAAGAAGAGAAGAGTTGGTGGACGTAGCCCCAGAGTGGGGATGAACCACGTACATGCTGTGTTGCTCTGATTTGTGCGATGTATGGATGTGTTTATGTGTTTATTTTCTTAGTGCTTTAATATAGATGAATGATCTATTGATTCTTAGTGCTTAATAATGTGGATGGATGTTAGATCTGACTGATATACATATGCTTAGTGCTTGAATATGCTAGATTTGATCTGTTTTATCATGCTAAGTGCTGCTAGATGCTAGATTTGGTTGAATACTGCAATGCTCTGTAATTAGGGTTTAACTGCATTTAACTAAGACTGAATATTGATGAATGTTAACTACTGAATTCTTTGTTAAGTGTTAGAATCATAGATCTGTGTCTAAGCTAAGGTTGCAGACATCTGAGTCCTTCAACCACCCCTGCCTCTACCTTGGGTGAGACTTCATCTGCTTCACAGGTGTTGCCGAAAGGGATGATAGTTAGGGTTTTGTTGGTGCGTTGTTGTAGCATTGAACCCTGGGTCTGCCCCTGTGCCAACACACAGACAATGCAGAACCGGATATACTTGTTGACATCCTACCGAAGTTTTTGCAAGTAGAATTGTTTCTGCAACATTGCCACTATATTTTTGACACCGAAGTGTCTTGCCACCCGATTATGGTGGGATTCCCAAATCAGCTTCGCTCGCTCGCTTCATTGAACATAGATATGGCCCAGAAAATACAACAAACCATCCTAAAGATGGAAATTAGCGATAATAGAGTTTGCGCCCAAGATTTGGTAGGTGGTGGCGAAGTCAAGGTTTGTCTCATAGACATGGGGCCATCCGAAGGTCTCGTGGATGCAAGAGTCTAGCACCATGGTGAGTTTCACAACTGGAGGTCGACTGAGGAAATAAATGACTCGGTTGGTACTTCCTGTTTTATACTTGATATTGAGGTGGAATTGCTGCAAGTATGTGGACCACTTCTGATGGCGATCATTCTGTAATTTTCCTTGTGTCTACATGAACTAGAGTGGCTTATGATCAGTGTTGATGACTGTCTCCTTCCTAAGAATGTAATGTCTCCTTTGGCGACAGGATTGCATAATGAAGTACATTTATTTGTCGTAAGTAGGGTATTTACAGAAAACATATGATAGTGTCTCACTATGATAAGCCACGGGGTGGATGTGTTGAGTGTGAACTGTGCCCACAACATAGTCTAAAGCATCTGTCTAGATCTCAAAGGGCTATTGTAGGTCTGGTAATGAAAGTACTGGGGCTGAGCACAAGCACTGCTTGAAATCATCGAACTCTTTTTGTTGGGACATGCCCCACATAAATATTTCCTTACAAACACCCTTAGTTACTTGGCTAAGGGCCCATGCAATATGGGAGAATCCCAACACGAACCTGCAGTAGAAATTGGCAAGGCCCAAGAATCTCTGAAGCTCAGTGGGTGTGGTTGGGGCTAGCCAGTCATGGATGACCTGGATCTTGGTTGGATCCACATTCAAACCATGATGATCAATGTTGTAGCCTTGGTATTGGACCATGTCCATGCCAAAGGAGCATTTTTCCAAGTTGGCATAAAACTTGTGCTGCTGCAGGGTGTGTAACATCTGCTGAATATGCTGCAAGTGTTCCTCCCAAGTCTTGTTGTAGATGAGGATTTCATCTAGTTACACCACTACAAAAGTATTGGTGAAAGGTCATATGATATCGTCCATCATCCTCATGAAAGTTGCTGGAGCATTTTTCAAACCAAAGGGCATGACCAACCATTCAAAAATACCTTCTTTTGACTTGAAGGTTGTCTTCCATACATTTGTATGTTCTATTGGGACCTGGTGGTAGCCATACTTTAGATCAATATTAATGAAGTATTTGGGCCCTTTGAGCTGATCAAGGAGATCATCAATTCAGGGAATTGAGTACCAGTTCCTGACTGTTATTTTATTTAGAGCCCGATAATCAATGCAGATTTGCTAGGTCCCGTCTTTCTTATGCACCAACACAGTTGGGCTCCCACAAGGTGATGATATTGGACGGATGTGCCCCTTGTGGAGTAGTTCTTGGATCTGTCTCTTGATCCCCTAATTTTCTAATAAAGAGTGATGGTAGACTGGCCCATTGGGAACCAGTGCGCCGAGGGTCAGATCGATGGGATGCTTGACCTAAAAGTGTAGAGGTACCTCGGTAGGTGAGGTGAAGATATCTGTGTATTATTCCATGACCTTATCCACTTGCTTCTGTTGTGTGGAGAGGTTGGCCACAGAGGCCCTGGATGTGGCTGCAATATTTCGCTCACTCTGAGAGTGAATTACAAAGAAGACAAACTTCCCAGTCTGAGAGATGACCTTTCTGCATTGCTTGGTAGAGATCAAGGAAATGGCACTAGGTGGGACTGACTCAGGTATCCTGTACAATTTACTGTTCAAAGTAATAATGACATTGCGAGGCCTAGACTCATATACAACATGACGTTTACATAAATAAGGTTGGAACAAAATAACATTACAAACTTTGAGAGGAGCAACATCACACAATACCTCATCTTTGAAGGGATTGATGCCATACGACAAGCGACACTGCTGGATGACGTAGAGATCACTTCCTTAGCGGAGCCATCCAATGGTGTAGGGATGCGGGTGCAGTGTTGTTGGCATGGCTAGCTGCTTGATGACCTCTACTGAGATGAGGTTCTTCTGTCTACTTCTATTAATGATGAAGTGCAACGAGGTGCCTTTCACCCACATCTGTGAATGACATAGGTGCTCACCTTCCTCTATCTCGTCTGGTTCACTGGGCTGGATCTTGGTGGTTGAAACGATGGCACTGGGTTCCATGTAAATGATCCATCTCCCCCTTTCTAGTTCCGACTTAGAGTCATAACTCACATCTTATTTAGAGGCTTCCACCTCAGCCACCAGTGACTGTTTTGAGCAACAATCAACAATGTTATGCCAGGGGCTCTTATGGAAATCGCACCACTTCCCGGTATCTTTCTTTGTTTTTCCGGTGTCCTTATTTGCTTAAAGATTAGCCCGGTTGTCCTGAGGATGTCCATATTTGCTATGTTCATTTTTCTGTGGGTTGGGTCTACCCTTCTTCTTCTACGAGGGGCTATGAGGCCCAAATTTTTGTGTCTTTTGTTTAAGATTCTGCTCAATTTTGATGGAATATCAATAGGTCGCACCCAAGGATGTGATGTCCTTTGGCCTAGATGTATCTATGCAGACCACCACGATACTTGAGCACCATATGTCGCTCAAAATATTTGATACCCAGCTTGGTGCGCAAGGTATGGAAGATATTTGTGAACTCTGGAACTACTTGGTCTCTTTCCTGTCGCAGTGTGGTCCATTTTGTATACATGTTGTCATAGCTTCTGACAGAGTAGTATTGTTCCTTAACAACATCCATAAAGGGATCGCAGGTAACCACGATTGTAAATAATGAGGGTTCCTCTGTTTCCTTTTGCTCACAATAATTTTCCCACCAATCTTTGACATGGGAAATGACTTTGAGGAGCGAAAAAGTATCTTTTCTCTATTCGAAAAGTTATGGATAGAAAAATTCCCTTCTAGTAGATTCAACCATTTTTCTACAACATCTGCGTCTATCTGACCTTCAAATATAGGAATATAAAAGTTGATTTGTACCTTGAAGGGGGCGACACTTCCGCTCGAGGAATATGCGTCGCCTGTTGGTAGCCACCGAAGGATTTGCGCAAAACTATCCATCATCTTGTTCCTCTGTTGCGTGAGGGCTTCCTCAAGCAACATTTTGAAAGGATTTCATGTCTCACCGTCTTTATTTTCTCCTGGCATGAGAGGTCATTTGGGCGTGTGAGATATTTTTTCCTCAAGAGAAACAAACTCGAGACCCAATTCTTTGTACCCTGACCTCGTCGGGGACATGCATTAAGAACAAAAAGGAGTAGACCGCTCTGATACTACTGATCTAGATTGTTGTCGCAAGAGTTGACTCTAGGCTGTAATAGATCCAAGCCTTAACACATTTTGAAGAAAATATAAATAGTTGTTGATAGATCAGTTATTGGAGGCTTCTAGAACTAGGTCTAAACGAGCCTTTCAACCATTACAAATCAGAAATCAAGAGGCATGACCTTGTCTGCTAAATCCTTTAGATCATAAGCGTGGATAGAAGATGTGAAAAAACAAAACTAAAAATGAAGAACCAGGTATCCAATTCTGATAAATTTGGTCTCCCTTTCAGTAGAAGAATGACAATGATTTCAATATCTGAACATATGTCTTGTCTCACTCATAGGAAACACTATGAACAAATAAAACTTGTAAATTAGGCAAAACAATTAAGATGCAGGTCTTGTTTTGCTCATAATAAAATGAAGGAAAAACTACACTTAAGGGGATGCTCTTAAATTCACCACAACAAAAGTCTCACTGAATTGTAGCCATTACAAGCTGAATAAATTAATAGAAGAAAGAGATCAATGTGAACTTCAGAAACAAAACACAAGAAACACATGATTTAACCTAACAAGGTTTAGAATCTATTTGTTTTGCAAATTGTATTGCTGAAAGAAACTTGCATTACAAATCCAACCCAAAGGTATCTCGAGCTGTTCCCCCCTGTTTTTCCTATTACAATTCATAGAATGTATATAAAATAATAAAACTGATAAACTATTATTGACTTCTAGGAGTCAAACTCAATCCATATGCTAAAAATAAAATAAAGATGCAATAATTATGGATCAGTTTGCCAAAGATCTGGAATGCTGAAGCTTGATTTTCTCAATTTGAAATGCTCTAAGCCATCATCTACCACTTGCAAACTTAGATCTATTTGACTGCCGATTTTATTTCTCCTTGACTGCTGAACTGACTACTAATCTGATGCTAATAAATCAAAAACTGCTTGGTCAACTGTTTCCTTAAAATCTGAGATTTCCCTGAAAATATGCAATTGGATTCTTGGGCTATTGATCATTCTCCCTTAAATCAGGAACTGCTGGAACTGCCTCTTTATCTGAATGCTAATTGATTGCCTAGAAGTTATGGATTTTTACTTTTGGCTGGTAACAAACTAGTTGTCAACTTTGAGATATTTCCGGTCGAGAAATGCTAAAACTTCTTAATGTATAGAATTAGTGGCACTCTTCTCATAAATATCTAAGTCTCCACCTCTGAAAAATAAAAATTAGACATTCAAGAAAAGCACTATTTGGAACATACACTGAGCATACTGATAGAACACACTTTTCCCAATAAAATCTCGTGTCTTAAACTGGAGCATCACTTTGTAGAATCAACACATTCCTTTTTTATTTGCTCAGATATATCCAGTTATCTAAATGTTGTGGAGCTAAGTTTTTCACAATTTCCAGTTCCGAAGATCAAATACACACTTTCTCCCTCAATTGAGATAGATCCCTTCAATGTTTTGCAAACCTCTCGATGTTTTTCATATGACAATATTCTTCACTAACCTGTACTCTTTCACAAATTTTCAGACACTTGGCACTTGGCGTTATTCTCTTCGGCGCTGACGATTTGCATGAACTTTCAATATATGAATTTGGTCTTTTCAACATTTGGCCTTCCTTTGCTAAAACATTCAACAACTAAAACATTCAGCAGCTAATCCATCCCTTGAAACTTGGCGTAAACGCTTGACAGATTTAAACGATCCCTGATAGCAATTATCTTATCAGACTCATAGAGATGGTCACTTATATGTCGAGCTGCTGCTTGGGCTTGGTGTTGAGCCGGTCAAAACCTTTGTCGTGATGCGTCGAGGGTTGTAATACTTCGATACAGAGATATCGCACCTGTAACAAACAATTAAATCAGAGGAACTTTTACCATTGAACCCTGACTTCGGGCCTTCAGGCGAAAATGAGAAGTGACAATTAAAATCACCCGGTGACCAGAACTCCCGAAGTGGAACCCTGACTTCGGGCCTATTGGGGCATGTTTAAGCTTTGTGCAGGTTGGAAGGACCGAAGTACCTGATTGGCGTTGATTGCATTTGATATGAACGATCGGATGATAAGTTGGCAGAACCTGGGCGGATATCTCTTTCATAGATTTTTTATTTTTCTTCTTGTCATCTGGATCCAAAACATATTCTCTATTTGTTTCTCCAAGCACAATCATTGTTGATGGCGCAGATTCAACCGTCACAACTTTGGCCACAACATCAATCTCATCAATGAAAATAATCGAAGGTGTATCCATCTTGGCTCTTGCAAAGAGATCACGCACGCGATAAGCACCTTATTCCATAATGAATATTCATTGTTAGACTGCCCGTCGTCTTCTACACTTGGCGTTTTTCATTCGAACCTTTTTTTCGTGGCTACCTCCTTCAATGAAACTGTCGAGTGCTTGGATATTTTCTTGGCGGTCGATAGACTTGGCGCTATATAACATCGTCACATTCTTTCAAGAACAACTGTATTCTCAATCTGTGCTGGTAAATGAATGCTTTTACAGGTGTTCCATCTTGACAAATGATGCGTTAGGATTTCAAAAGCGTTTCATTTTATTTTTATAATCCAGAGAATTATCCCACATTGCTCTGGAGTGATAATAAGTTGCTGTTTAAATATTTTGATGAATAAAAATTCATCGACGCGTAGAGCAACCATTTTGGGCCCCCCTCGTCAGTTCCTCCTCCGTGTGACTTGATGCCTGGCACTGATGCGCTCGGTGTCGGATGACTTGTGTTGTGTTGCAGGTGCTTTGATTGGAGATTGGGCCCGTCGGGTAATTGGCCCAATAGTTTTTTCGCATAAAAAATATTTGGTGGCGATGAGTATGAATAAATAAACCTTTCATTTATTTTTTGTTTTTACCAAATTTTAAAATAATAATAAAAGATTATTTTAAATTTATATAAAATAATTTTAAAACAATACAATTTATAACTATAACTTGGTTTAATTTGACAAAGGCAACTTGGTGTTTTTAAGACCCTTTTCAAAGATCGAGGAATTACGAACAAAGAGAGATGGGAGGGAACAAAGAGAGATGGGAGGGACTCGACAAATTCAGATGTAAAGCTTTGATATTTTGATCAAGAGGATATGAGATTTTGACAAATGGCGACGCAAGGATTTGACAATTTTGGAAAAGATGGAGAAAGTTTTAGAGGGTTGCTGTAGTGAAAAAGATCATGCCAGACGACACAAATATTAAAAGCTAGCGCGACCAACACAAATTTTGGCGACGGACAAAAAATTTAGAAATTTAAATATTTGTTCTAACAAAGATTTTATGAGTAGAACGAAATGAATACAGATTATTGTTATATTAACACAAAAGAAGAAGAAAAAATAACAGAGATACAGTAAAACTAGTTTCTATTCAATAAGGAAATATGCTAAAACTTTAAAATGTAGAGTGAAAACAAGCTTGCTAGAATGATGGCGACGTATCTCTGGGAAGAGATGTGACGGTTGCGCCCATTCGCAAGAAGATGGTTACAATGAGGCTCTCCAAACCTTTTTACAATAAAAAGGAATGCCAAAACCCTGGACATCCAAAAACCTAACCCTAGGAGATGAAACGTCAAAAGTCATGTGGGCCCCATTGGGGTAAGTTAGTACATCAACTTCCTGGGGTCGTAGCTTTTGCATACGATTTTCGTTTTAGGCGCACAATAGCCTGTTGGAAAGGTCTATCTGAGGACTACACATGTTTTCGTTAGATTGTGACTTCGTTTATAGTATAACTATAGCGAGCCCTAAAAACGTTGTTTAGGCCCTCAAAACGGCCCCAAAAGTCGAGGACCCGAAAACTATGAAAAAGTTGTCAAACTGGAAAACTGCCAAAATGAGCCAGTTGGGATAGGTGGTAGGCCAAAAACATCCATCTGGATCAATCCCCTTCAAGCATCACACCATCACATGACCTTCATCCAACCCTATTAGATGTGCCACCTAGACAAGAAACAAAAGAACCCAGGTAGAGGGATAGGTCTCGAGGGAAGCATGACATAAAGAAACCCTTCAAGAGTAAGTGTTAAAGTGATATGGTTCTAGGGATTACTTCATGGATTATGGTGTCATTTAATCCATTTCTATGAGAGTCTTTGTGGAGGGTGCGCTTTCTCTCAAGTTACCACATTCTTAGGTGATATTTTTCTACTCCCCCTTTATCTACCATCTTACTAGTCCGCTTATCATATTTGTAAGTCCCCTTTTATAAGGTTTCAAGCTACAACATTGCTATTTGGGACCATGGTGAGCACTGAAAGGTTAGAGATCAATTTTGGACTGTATTTTGGGATTCCTTTTATATCATTCCTTTCTTTCTTTAGAATCATTTTCTTATTCTTTTAGTAGCAGCTACAATCAAACTTTGGGCCTTGTTGATAAAAATTTGGTGATCTCGATTTTTCGTTCTCTAGAATAATAATAAAAAAAATTGATATCAGGAGGAATTTGTGAATGCTCATCATCTCACGACATAGCCATCAACATCAACTTGGTCATGCATTTTGCAGAATCAAAATCCGAATCTGTATGCCTGAGATACTCATATTTTTTCCAAACCTCCTGACAAAGAGATTGAAAGAAGAGATTTGAAGAATTGATGATTTTTTTTTCAAGTCTTGTGCCCCTCTTCTTCCATGTGCAACACCAATTCCTTCTTGACATACTTTCATAACATATTCTCATACTCTCATTTCATTCTTAGTCATTTCTCTCAATTTCCATCCCCTCTCTATCTCCATACTTAGTCATTTTCCCACTCCATTTCCCTGTTCTTCACACAACTCATTATCTCATTATTCTCCATCCATCTCCATACTTAACTGTTTTTACAATTTCCTCTCTTATCCTTTCACCTCTCTTCATACTCTCATCCCACACTTAGTCATTTTCTCTCTTTCATTCCTTACTCTCATTTCCATAACCATTTTTCTCTCTTCCACTCTACTCTCCATACTTAAACTATTCCATATTCCACACTTAGCCTTCTTTACATTCATTTTTCTGTTTTTTTTTTCAATTTTATTTCCATTATTGCATTTTTCATTTCCATTTTCTTTTCTTTCCGATTTTCCATTTTCTATTTTCCTTTCTTATTTTTATTTTTTTATTTCATTTCCATTATTACATTTTTCATTTCCATTTTTCTTTAATTATTTACCATTTCCAATTTTCCTTTCTTATTTTTTTTTTCCATATTTTATGTAACTCTTTACATATTTCCTTTCCATATCTCACATGACTTACTCCCCAACATGTAGTATAATTTCTTATGACTGACCACGGGTCCATTGGTTTTTATTACCATGGGTCCATCAATTTCCTTTACCTCACATGAATGATAAGGAAAGATTTACATTCTAAACATTAATGCTTCATCCACCACAATTCATGTGCGACTAAAAAAGACAAAATAAAATCAAAGGATGAGATTGATCCACGAATTAGATTGACAACTGCTGAGCAACGATCTTCCAGAGCTCATAAATCATGATCCATATGTCCTTTTGAGGCAATCCATACCTTGTTGGAAAGGTAATTTGATAAGTAAGATAATGGGATAGGTCTTAATAGTTGAATTTGGCCATAATTTTTCTAGAAATTAAAATATTAGTCGAGACATTTTCATGACTTGCTGGGAAATTTGTTTGGAACCTTGACTTCCCGAGGATATAAATTGAGATCCAAAACTCCAAATTTCTCTTAAGAGGACTCGTTGGAAATATGAGATGATGAATATTATATCTATAATAGTTTCCATGGCTGATAGGTCAATTATCATGCTCAAGGAATTAAAACACAATCCACTTTTTTCAGCCAGTTTTAAATTTTGGAAGTAAAAGTTTATTAAATAAATTTTATAAAAGGTTGAAGTGGGTTCTACTTGGAGGAACAAATTGAAATGACCTAATTTCATTAATAATCATTTAATAAATCAGTGATTCCAAAAAGAAGAAGCATGTGGAAACTTCTAGAAGAATATAAACCCTAACTACTTCAAGAAAGCACTATGAGAAATTTTAAAAGAAGGGAGCATCATCAAAGAAAGGTTCAAATTGTTGTTAGAAGTTTAGATCAGAAAAAGGGGGTTCATATAATCACAACATTTTTTATCCTTCAATACACAACCAACTCTTCATCCGCAAACACACATCTCCACTTTCTTACATCTTCTTCTTCTACACAATTTCTCTCAAGTCTTGATGTTTGTATTTCTAAACTGAGAATAAAGCTGAGTTTTTGATTGTTGTTAGTTTATTCTTCCAAGTCTCTTATTTAAACGACCAGTAGGAGTATTTTAAAACCATACATATGGATAGTAATGTAAGCTAGGGTTGTCTAAATGATTCATGGAGGTTTAGTCCTTGCATTTGACAAGTTTTATTTATGAGCATTAATCAATTGGTTTACTGAAATGATTTGGGATGTAATATATTTTATGTATTAAACTCCATAGATAACTACTTTGGGGTATTTCTTTAATGATTTCTCATAATTTGGGATTTCCAAGTATGTGATGTTTGGAGTATTCCAATCTTTTAGACATATTTTGTCTAGAAGAAGCTGTAAATATTCTACTAAGTGGTGGTTTATGGAAAACCACAAACCAATTTGGTGGTTTTGGATGATAAAAAACCAAACATGCTTTCTTGTTACTGCTCAATTGATAAGACTTTGAAACTTGAAGCCCAATTGTCAATTGCTGATGTTATTACACCCTGTCAGGGACAAGGTGAGAAGATGCAAATCCTTTCACTGCAAGATGCATCAATTATTGAGAATGAATTCTGCAGTATGACTGATATATATTCGTGATTGTTGATGACCATTGCCAAGAAGTCATCCACCCATAGTGGTTCTTTACTCTTGCAGATTTTTTGTGTTTGGAACATCTATTCCAAATATTATTATGCTTTCCACAATGCTCACAAGGATGAAGATCAAAACACTGATCTTCCATGTTGCCAACTCTATGACAATATTGGAATTTTGGAATATGCTCTTGAACTGGAGCATGTGAATATGAACCTTGTTGTAGCAATTCAACACTCTGGAATTTGATTGGTTTGGTATAATCAAGAATGTGATAGGTCACTTCCATTTTGTATCCAAGATCTAGTCTGTGCTTGTTGTTGATGATTTCTTTCCAAGGCCTGATTTATTCTTTGTCGTGCCATTTTTGATGATAGGTGGTACGCCACGTGGTTCATCACAATTAGGGAGATATTCCCTTATGAAGTTGGAAGCCGCAAAGAATGGTAAATAAGCCCCTAATTGGTTACAAGTCAATTGATGAAAGGGTAAAGTGGTTGTAACAAGAAAGTTAAGAAGCCCTAAGAATAAGGAAAGAGGTTACCTAGCAAAAGTATAAATACACCTCAAGGAGTCTCTCATAAGTACACACACTTAGATTGAATATTTATCTTGTGAGAATGCTATGGTCTAATATTTTGGTCTATTAGTGAATCTGACGTCAAGTCTGAAGTTACAAAAGTGAAATTCTTAGAGTTGCAACAAGAAGGGCGCAAACATCCATGAGTTGCAACAAGAAGGGCACAAACATCCACGATTTGCAACAAGGACATGTTGCGGATCTGTGAAAATCCCTTGAAGAAGATCCCATCTCTTATTTTTTGAAGATTATTTGTACAGGTTGGTATGTTGGTATGTGATGATATGCTTAAGGCCTTCTTCATGAGTAAAGGTATGTTTTTTATGTGTTTGTTTGAAGCTTGTATCTTGGATGGTATGGCACATGCTTAAGGCATGTCTTAGAGGCCCTTGTGATACATGGTACATGGTTGCATATGATTGGGGTGATATTGATACATGATTGAGACATACTCTTGGTACTTGGTATATGGATGTTATGGTTCATTGGTAGATGAAAATTTCACGATATATGGTATATGGTACATGGTTGATGATATGGTACAAGATTGGTACATGATTGATATGGTACAATAATGATACATGATATGGTACAGGTTTGGTGCATGGTTGATGCACTTGTTATGGTACACGGTATGGTACAAATGTTGATGTACATAGTTGATACATGGTATGGTACATGATTGGTACTTGGTATGGTGTTGATGTACATGGTTTATGGTTGATGTATATGGTATAGGTGTTGGTGCATGGTTGGTGCACTTTTTGTGGTACAGGTGTTGGTGCATGGTTGATGCACTTGTTGTGGTATAGGTTGTGGTGCATGGTTGATGCTTGGTATGGTACAAATTGATGGTTTATTACATGATTTGGTACATGGATGAGACACATATATTGTGATGGTATGTTGGTGATATTGGTACATGCTTGGTAGAGGCATGTGTTGGTGATGTTGGAAATCTAGTTGAGAGGTGTCCTCCGTATATGATCCATGTGAGAGGATCTGGTTGAGTACTGGTGACAGTGATAGGTTGATGACAGTGAAATGTTGGATATAGTGACAGGTTGATGTGACAGTGATAGTGGTAGTGACAGTGGCTGATTGTGGTAGTGACAGTTTGGTATACACTTATACTTCAGGGTTGCAGGTCGGGGAAAGGAAAGGGGGTTGTAGCCTCCTTTCGGTTGGTGTAGGAGAACACAGAGAGTTGGAGATTCCTTCTGGTTGGATCTTGAGAATTAGGGGGTTGTAGCCTCCTTTTGGTTGGATCCAGAGAATTCAGGGAGTTGTAGCTTCCTTTAGGTTAGAGCCTGTAAATAGGGGGTTGTAGCCTCCTTCCAGTTGTAGTTGGAGAATTGGGAAATTGGTGCTTCCAATGAATTCATTCTTTGATATACATAAGAAAACATTCCATAGTTTTCTCCCATTTGGGTTTCCATGTAAACTCTAGTGTACTGTGTATTTGATGTGATGATGCTGATGTGATGCTACTTATGTGTATATTCTCATGATATAT
>JASDQU010030678.1:0-22360 GCA_032191745.1 Picea mariana | reverse complement strand
CACATCTAACTGGTTATAAATGAAAACAATGGGTAATGAATAAATGTTGAATGCTAATTGATGAGTTTTTGTGCAAGAGGGAAGTTTTTGAAAAAGAGCCCCACACTCATTCACCCCCCCTCTAAGTGTGGTAGGTGTGTCCAATAGTTGTTTGTTCAGTATATATTATGAACAAAATTCCAACTAAGAGTGTAAAGAACCAAGTTACCCAAGAAGCTTGGACTGGTAAGAATAGCAGCATATCTCATTTGAGGATTTTCAGGTGTGTAGCTTATGCACATGTACCTGAATAGATGAGGAGAAAGTTGGATGACATAAGTGAGTAATGTGTCTTTTTTTAATATAGTGAGGATTCTAAGCCATATAGACTCTATAATCCCATCACCAAGAAGTATGTTTTTAGCAGAGATGTTCAGTTCAAAGAAGAAGAGGCTTGGGATGGTATCATTGATAAAATTGTTTCAGGGGGACCTGAAATATCTCATGAAGATGATGATGCATATGAGAAGGTTGTATAGGGTGGAAAGTTGAATCCACAGTCACATACACTTGCAACGAGAACTCCTATAAGACAATCACCATGAGTCAGTCCATCACAATTAAGAACTCCTAGAACATATGAGTGTGGTGAACCATCAGGTCATGGTGGACAACACACAAGATCAAAGGTAAGTGATGAATCAAATCCTACTTTAGCTTCATTAAGAAACATAATTAGAGGTCAGAAGACTAGAAGTTTAAGAGAATTGTATGAGCAAAATGATGAATTAGATCAAGTTTCAAATTCTGAATTAATTGCATATGATCCTTTAAATATTGATGATGTTGTTAAGGAAGAAGTTTGGGTAGAATCTATGAATCAAGAAATTGATTCCATAGAAAGGAATAATACTTGGGAACTTGTAGATTTTCCTGAAGATAAAAATTGTATAGGTGTTAAATGGATTTACAAGACTAAGTTAAATGTTGAAGGTGAAGTTGAGAAGCACAAAGCAAGGCTTGTAGCTCAGGGGTTCAGTCAACAACCCGATATTGATTATAATGAAACTTTTGCACTTGTAGACAGGCTTGATACACTAAGAATGGTGTTAGCATTGTTGCACATAATAAATGGTGTATGTACCAGATGGATGTAAAATATGCATTTTTAAATGGTTTTCTGGAAGAAGAGGTTTATGTGAAACAACCTCTAGGATATGAGATTGATGGACATGAAGGTAACATCTACAGGTTAAAGAAAAAATTGTATGGATTGAAACAATAATCTAGAGTATGGTACAACAGAATTGATGAATACTTGGATAATGAAGGATTCAATAGGAGTCCAAGTGAGCCAACTCTATATACAAAGGTAAATCAGGAAGGTAAATTTTTTATTGTATGCTTGTATGTTGATGATTTGATTTTCACTGGAACTCTTTCAGTAGATGAGTTTAAGACAACCATGAAAACTAAGTCTGAAATGACTGATTTAGGAATGATGAAGTATTTTTTAAGCATTGAAGTAAATCAATCTGAAGATGGTATTTTTATTTTCCAAAATAAGTATGCAAAGGACATATTGAAAAGGTTCAGGATGGTGAACTGTAAAAAAACTGTAACACCAATTGCAACTAGAACAAAACTCAGTAAGAATGATGAGGGGTCATGTGTTGATCCAACTCTGTATAAGAGAATGGTTGGAAGTCTTATGTATTTGACTATAACAATATGTGATATTATGTTTGTTGTAAGTTTGATTTCTAGATTTATGGACACTCCGAAGAGCACTTTTTGGCAAGATGGAAAAAGGATCCTAAGATATGTTGTTTGAACAACCAATTATGGTATTTTGTACACATTAGATTCAGATTTTAAGTTTATTGGATATACTGATAGTGATTTTGCAGGTAGTGTAGATGACAGGAAGAACACAATAGGATATGTGTTCATCTTTGGATCAGGAGTTGTAACTTGGGATTCAAAGAAGCAGTCCATTGTGACTTTATCATCTGTTGAGGCAGATTATGTTGCAGCAACAATGACAGCATGACAGACTATATGGATGAGAAGTATTGTTACTGAGTTGTTGCATGAACAACAAGAACCAACTCATATTTTTTGTGACAATAAATCATCTATTACATTGTCACATAATCATGTTTTCCACAAGAAAAATAAGCATATTGATACAAAAACTCATTTTATTAGAGAGTTGATAAACAATGATGAAATTACTGTAGATTTTTGAAAATATAAAGATTAGTTTGCAGACATGTTTACAAATCCCTTAGCAAAGGAATTATTTGAAATTCACAAAAAGAACATTGGGGTTTTTGATCTGTAATATTGCAGTGTCTTGTTTTTGGGTGAAATGATTAAGGGGTAGAATGCCAGAAAATTAATCATTCCACAACAAAAAATACGACTTATCTCAGTTGATCGAATTTTGAAGAGTTAACAAGGGATTTTGTACTCCGTTTTTGTTTGTAGCTAAGTTTGTAAACTCATGATGATGTTCAGATTTATTACAGAGTAATTTATTTTGTTGTAGCATGCCTACTCTATTTTTTGTTTGAAAACTTCAGTTAAATCCTTATGTTGTGCAGTGTTTTGTTGAATCTTATTAATTTTTTAGTACAGAAGTACTGGGTGAATTTATTGTTGTAGGGAATGATTCAATGAAGTTAGTTTACTGTTGGAATCTGAGTTTTTAATCTGTTGTTATAATTTCCCTGTTTTTGTTATAACTCTATTTTACTGAAAAGCCAATTTTACTCTTTGTTGAAACACTTGTTGAAAATATTTTTGTAGAACAGAGTATCAATCTTTGTGTATGATGCAGGAGCGATTCACTTAAGTTTTTTCTGCAATAGTTATTTATTAATTTTTGAAACACGTGCTAAAACATGTTGTTGAAACACACTGCTGAAAAAAATGGTTGTATATTATAGATGTTATTGAAGCACATTGTTGAAACACGTGGTTGTAGCTTACAGGTGTTGTTACACAATGTTGAAACTCGTGTAATAGAGGTTTATTGTTTTCTGAAGCACTCCCCTGCATTTTTCAGTGCGGTATCAGAGCTACTAACATTTCTAGTTCCTTGTTGTAACTAAATATAGTGATTCAGAATCTTATTTGAAATGGCTACAAACATTAATTTGGCTCAGCCACAGATTCTTGTTTTGACTGAAAGAAATTATGATTCTTGGTTTATCAGAATGAGAACAATTATGTATTTTTAATATATTTGGTATTTTGTTACTGTTGGTTATCCATATCCTAATGACCAAGTAGTAGAAATGGTTTTGACAAATCATGAGAAGATTTTTTTGAAGGAGAACAGAAAGAAAGATAACAAAGCCCTCGATATTATTCAGCAAGGCATAATCGAAACCATATTTCCGAAGGTGTCAAGTGTAGTGTCTTCAAAGCAAGCTTGGTACATTCTTGAAACTAGTTATCAAGGTGTATCCAAGATGAAGACTGTCAAGGTTCAGAATTTGAGAAGAGACTTTGAAAATATGAAGATGAAGGATAGTGAGTCAGTTGATAGTTTCATGACTCAAGTCATGAATATTTTGAATCAACTCAGGCATTATGGTGAAGATCTCTCAGAAAAGAGAGTAATTGAAAAAGTTCTCAGATATTTTCCAGAGAAGTTTGAATCTGTAGTTGTACCCATAGAAGAATTTAAAGATATTAGTATTTATGCATATTGATGAATTAATTGGTTCTTTGATTTCTCATAAATCCAGGATGTCTAGATATGACAATCCATTAGATAATTCCTTCAAATCCCATCTTCATGTTACTAGAGGTAGAGGCGGAGGAAGGACTAGTAGCAGAGGAAGAAGAGGTCGATTTGTTGGTCAAAGAGGCAACAAAAATGATTCAGAATATGAGGACAAAACTCGGCAAAATTCTCCTAGTTTAAGGGGGAGTAGCAACAGATCCTAGCAGCGAGGAAATTAGAGGTATGATAAATCTAAGGTACAATGTTATTATTGTGAAAAATTTGGACATTATGCTAACAAGTTTTGGAAGAAGAAAGAAGATGTTGGAAAGCAGTATGCTCAGATAACAAAGGAGTCATAGGATGACCAGAAATCTTTGTTTCTGACTTGTAATGTCACCGAGGAAAATTCAAATGATGTTTGGTTTTTTGACAATGGATGTAGCAATCACATGACTGGAAATAGAAACTTGTTTTCCATTTTAGATACCAATATTCAATCTAAGGTAAATTTGGGTAATGAATGTAAGATAAGAGTTAATGGTAAAGGTGTGATTCATGTTTATATTAAAAATGGTGAAAGAAGAAAAATAGATGATTTCTATTATGTACCTGGTATGAAATGCAATTTGTTAAGTGTTGGACAGCTAATAGATAAAAAGTATAGAGTTTTTCTTAAGAACAAGGTATGCACAATTTATGATAAGTATCAAAGTAAGCAACTGATTGCGAGAGTAGAGATGACAAAGAATATAATGTTTCCACTTATTATGAGAAATGATCTGACTGACTCTTTGAATTCTTATAAAGATAACGGTTTGGATGAGTCATGGTTATGGAATTTGAGATATGGCCATTTACATTTTGGAGGTCTAGATTTGTTGCAGAAGAAGCAAATGGTGAAGGGGTTTCCCAATATTCAACAAACAACAAGCTCGTGTGAGATCTACATACATGCAAAGCATCATAGGGATAAATTTATTTTTGGAGTATTGTATAGGCATAAATCTCCAATGGAACTTGTTCACACAGACTTATGTGGACCGATGCAAACATATTCATTGACTGGTAATGTTTATTTTATGAATTTTATTGTTGATTTCAGTCAAAAAACTTGGGTTTATTTGTTGAACTAGAAGTCTGAAGCTTTTGATATATTTAAGAGGTTTAAAGTTATGGCTGAAAAGGAGAGTGGAAAATATATTAAAGTATTGAGATCAGACCAAGGAGGTGAGTATATTATAACTGATTTCATGGAGTTTTGTTAGTATCATGGAATCAAGAGACAATTTACTACTCGTTATACTCGATAGAAGAATGGAGTAGATGAAAGGAAGAATCGAACCATTATGAATATGGCTCAAAGTATGTTGAAGGAGAAGCATATTCCAAATGAATACTGGGGAAATGCAATTTTTTGTTTAGTATATATTCTGAACATAAGTCAAACTAAGAGTGTAAAGAACCAAGTTCCCCAGGAAGCTCGGAGTGGTAAGAATAGCATCGTATTTCATTTGAGGATTTTCAGGTGTGTAGCGTACGCACATGTACCTGAACAGATGAGGATAAAGTTGGATGAAAGAAGTGAGAAATGTGTATTTGTTGGATAAAGTGAGGAGTCTAAGGCATATAGACTCTATAATCCCATCACCAAGAATTATATAATCATCAGAGATGTTGAGTTCAAAAGAAGAAGTGGCTTGGGATGGTAGCATTGATAAACTTGTTTCAGTGGGAGCTGAAATATCTCATGAAGATGATGATGTAGATGAGCAGGTCATATAGGGTGGAAATTTGACTCTAAAATCACATACACATCCAACAAGAACTCATGTAAGACAATCACCAGGACTCATTCCATCACAACTAAGAACACCAAGAACATATGAGTGTGGTGAACCATCAGGTCATGGTGGAAAACAAACAGGATCAGAGGTAAGTGATGAATCAAATCCTACTTTAGCTTCATTAAGAAATAGAATTAGAGGTCAAAAGACTAGAATTGAAGAGAATTGTATGAGAAAAATGATGAAGTAGATCAAGCTTCAAATTTTGGATCAATTGCATATGATCCTGTAAATTTTGGTTGTTAAGAAAGAAGTTTGGGTAGAAGCTATGAATGAAGAAATCGATTCCATGGAAAGAAATAATACTTGGGAACTTGTAGATTTGTCAGAAGATGAAAATTTTATAGGTTTTAAATGGATTTACAAGACTATGTTAAATGTTGAAGGTGAAGTTGAGAATCACAAGGCAATGCTTGTAGCTCAGGGGTTCATTCAACAACCTGATATTGATTATAATGAAACTTTTGCACCTGTAGCCTGGATTGATACAGTAAGAATGGTGTTATCCATTGTTGCACATAATAAATGGTGTATGTACCAAATGGATGTAAAATCTGCATTTTTAAATGGTTTTCTGGAAGAATATTTTTATGTGAAACAACCTCCAAGATATGAGATTGATGGAAAAGAAGGTAAGGTCTACAGGTTAAAGAAAACATTGTATGGATTGAAACAAGCACCTAGAGTATGGTACAACAAAATTGATGAATACTTGAATAGTGAAGGATTCAATAGGAGTCCAAGTGAGCCAACTCTATATACAAAGGTAAATCACAAAGGTAAACTTTTGATTGTATGCTTGTATGTTGATGATTTGATTTTCAATAGAAATATTTTAGTAGATGAGTTTAAGACAGCCATGAAAACTGATTTTGAAATGACTGATTTAGGAATGATGAATTATTTTTGAGGCATTGAAGTAAATCAATATGAAGATAGTATTTTTATTTTCCAAAATAAGTATGCAAAGGACATATTGAAAAGGTTCGGGATGGTGAACTCTAAACCAGTTGTAACACCAATTGAAACTAGAACAAAACTCAGTAAGAATGATGAGGGGTCATGTGTTGATTAGACTCTATATAAAAGACTGGTTGGAATTCTTATGTATTTGACAGCAACAAGAAATGATATTATGTTTGTTGTAAGTTTGATTTCTAAGTTTATGGAGACTCTGGAGAGCACCCATTGGCAAGATGGAAAAAGGATCCTAAGATATATTGTTGGAACTACTAATTATGTTGTTCTGTACACATCAGATTTAGATTTTATGTTGATTGGATATACTGATAGTGATTTTGCAGGTAGTGTAGATAACAAGAAGAGCACATCGGGATATCTGTTCGGCTTTGGATGAGGAGTTGTAGCTTGGGATTCAAAGAAGCAAACCATTATGACTTTATCATCTGTTGAGGAACGGTATGTTGTAGCAACAATGGATGCATGTGAGACTGTGTAGATGAGAGGGATTGTCAATGAGTTGTTGCATGAACAGTAAGAACCAACTTAGATTTTTTGTGACAATAAATCAGTTATTGCACTATCATGTAATCATTTTTTTCCAAAAGAAAACTAATCATAATAATACAAAATATCATTTTATTCGAGAGTTGATAAACAATGATGAAATTACTGTAGAGTTTTGCAAATCTGAAGATCAGTTTGCAGAAATGTTTACAAATCCCTTAGAAAAAGAATTATTTGAAATTCACAGAAAGAACATTGGGGTTTGTGCACTATAATATTGCAGTGTTTTGTTTTTGGGTGAAATGATTAAGGGGGAGAATGTCAATAAATTAATCATTCCACCGCCAAAAAGACAACTTATCTCAGTCGATCTAATTTTGAAGAGCTACCACTGCCTAGAAATTTATAATCACCGCCTTGACTTCCTTATTTAATTAATGATCATCACCGCCACACCATTTGATTTTTGGATGATCGAATTTCAAAGGGGAAATGAACTATTAATATTCTGGAAAATCCAAATTCGACTTGCGTACAACAAAGGGGCAAGCTAACTGATTTGTTGAATCAATCTATATGTGTGTGTGTGTGTGTGTGTGTGTGTGATTTTAATGTAGAGATAGAGAGAAAATTGATAACAAAATTTTGAGAGTGTTAACACGGGATTTTGTACTATGTTTATGTTTGTATATAAGTTTGTAAACTCATGATGATGTTCAGATTTATTACAGAGTAATTTATTTTGTTGTAGCATGCATACTCTGTTTTCTGTTTGAAAACTTCAATTAAATCCTTATGATGTTCAATTTTTTGTTGTAGAATCTTATTAAGTTTTTAGTACAGAAGTATTGGGTGAATTTATTGTTGCAAGGAATAATTCAGTGAATTTATTTTACTGTTGGAATCTGAGTTTTTAATCTGTTGTTATAATTTCCCTATTTTTGTTATAACTTTGTTTTGTTGAAACACCTATTGAAACACCTATTGAAAATATTGTTGTATAATAGAGTATCAATATTTGTGTATGATGCAAGAGTGATTCACTTAAGTTTTTTTTGCAACAGTTATTTATTATTTATTGAAAAATGTGGTGAAACACATTGCTGAAACACCTGGTTGTAGCTTACAGATGTTGTTGAAACACTTGGTTGTAGCTTACAAATGTTGTTGAAACACATTGTTGAAACACCTGGGTGTAGCTTACAGGTGTTGTTACACAGTGTTGAAACTCATGTAATAGAGGCTTATTGTTTTCTGAAGCACTCCCCTGCATCATTCAAAATGGATTTAAAATTTTAACTAGGCAAACCAAGGAACTTATCTTCAATACCTGCGTGGTCAACGACCCTATAACTTTAACATTTTAAGCAGAATGTCGGGACTCAAGGGTGTCATTGTAGACAATGTGCACCCTAAAGAATGCTTTTAATATTGTTTTGTATTATTCTTTTTTGTCTCTCTAGCATTAATCGGTTCTTGGCATACTATTCAGATTGTATACCTTCATTCAATGCCTCGTAAAGTTTGCAAGAAAAATAGACTTTGTGTGTCAATCGAATTGTAATATTAAATTAGACACATGATTGTCTAATTTTTCCCTTCCCATTTTTAGAATGTTATCCCCTAGCCATAGTCAAGACTTGGAAAAAAAATGTCCTTGCGATTGCTTGAATTCTCTGCTCACAATTTCATTTCACTCTACGACTTTTTCTTAGCGTGACAATATGCAGCCCGAAGCTTGAAGCGATCGACACTAGTCCCACTCAAATGCCTTCCGCAATATAGATGCACAAGGTTGAGATCTAGGTTTTGAACTTAAAAATGAGGACAGGTCGGTCATGGGGCACTGGTGTAGTCATTCCTTTCATTCCACATGTTCGATCCATGCAACTTGATTGTATGAGTTTTCATGTGCAATATTTTGATGGCCTTTGGATACAAACATCATAGAATTCAAGTCCAAGGTGAGGTAGTTGGAATAACGTATGTCGATCATGTGACCAAACACGTTAATAGTTTTGAGCGTGCATAAAAAAATACTCAATATTGAAGTGAAGGAAATTCGACACTAATGAGCATGAACTTTCAACCCATCGCCCATATGATGGAGGTCCCATAAAGCAGCCTCGCATATCATCTCTTAAATCATTAAACACTTTTCATTTCGTATACTATTTGTCATCTATTCATGCTGCAGTAACCACATGACAGGAAACATAGAACTATTTTCTAGTTTGGAGGAGTCAGTGCAAACCAAGGTTACACTTGGAACAGATATCCAAGTCATTGTCTTAGGGAAAGGTAGTATAAACATTTTGACTAGACAAGGAGAACAGAAAATTATGTCTAATGTATATTATGTTTCTGGTCTGAAGCATAATTTGATTAGCACAGGACAACTGTTACAAAAGGGATACAGAATCTACATGGAAGATAATCATTGTGTGATCATGGTTAAATTCCCAAGCAATCTACTTATTGAAAAAATCCAGATGACAAGTAATAGGATGTTTCCATTGACATTGAAGCTAGCCAAGAAGAATAATACAATGCAAACTGTTGGTAAAGGAAAATGTGCATAGTCAGACACTACATTTACAGCCAAAAGTGCACGTAGTTCTAATGACGGAAATATTGCACATAGTATCAAGAAAGGAGAAAATGATGCATAGATGAAGGAATCATTCGAATCTGAAATACAAGATGATTCCTGGTTATGGCATTTCAGATTTGGACATTTGAACTTTTGAGGTCTGAAGCTTCTACACACAAAGGATATGGTAAAAGGCTTACCATTGATTGAAAAACTAGAAAGGATATGTGAAGGTTGCATATTTGGCAAGCAACACAGATAATCATTTCAAGTTGGAAAGTCTTACAGAGCAAAAGATCCACTGGAAATAGTACACTCAGACATTTGTGGACCAATGCAAACTCCATCTATAGGAGGAAATACTTATTTTATAACATTCATTGATGATTTCTCAAGAAAGACATGGATTTATTTCCTAAAGCATAAATCTGACGCATTGGGTTGTTTTCAGCAGTTTAATTCACTTGTTGAGAAGAAGAGTGGTTATTTCATCAAGTGTCTAAGAATGGACAGAGGAGGAGAATACATTTCAAGAGAATTTCAAAACTTTTGTAAAGTTCATGACATCTACAAGAAATTTACCGCACGATACACACCACAGCAAAATGGTGTCGCAGAGAGAAAGAACAGAACCATCATGGAAATGGCGCACAATATGTTGGCAGCCAATCATTTGTCAAATGAGTATTGGGCTGAGGCAGTGGCAACTGCAGTATACAGTTTGAACAGATGTCCGATAAAGAGTGTGAAGAATAGAGTTATTCAGGAAGCCTGGGCAGGTTCAAAGCATAATGTGGCGCACTTAAAAAAAATTGGTTGCATCGCATACACACATGTACCAGATGAGCTGAAAAGGAAATTGGACAACAAAGGAAAGAAATGTATATTTGTAGGGTATTCTAAAGAAACAAAAGGATATAATTTGTATGACCCTATCGCAAGAAAATTCATAATCAGTCATGATGTTCAGTTCATGGAGAATGAAGCATGGGGTGGAAGCATAGAAAAGATAGTAAAAATTATTGACGTGATGGAGCATGATGACACAGAAGATGAAATAGTTCAAACACCATGCACAGGTCAGTGCGCAGTCCCATCTACATCCGGCACTGCAACGCAAATCACCGCGCAGAGTACTCCAGTAAGAACAACAAGTGTGCAGTCTACAACTAGAGCGCAACAAACACCAACAAATAGTCCAAGCAGTTCTACATCTCCAGATCCAACTTTAGCAAGTTTGTTACCAAGAAAGACAAGAAGTATGTGCGACACCTATAATGAAGATGCAATAAATTCGTTTTCAGTTTTTGCTCTGTTTTCACAAATAGATGATCCATTAACATTTGAAGAAGCAGTCAAAGATTATGTGTGGGCACAAGCCATGGATGAAGAAATCAGATGCATAGAGAAAAATCAAACATGGAATTTGGTTGATGTACTTGAAGACAAGGATGTTATAAGTGTTAAGTGGATTTATAAAACCAAGAAAGGTGCAGAAGGAAATGTATAGAAGTACAAGACAAGGTTAGTTGCAAGAGGATTTAAACAACAATCTGGAATTGATTTCAATGAAACATTTGCATCTGTTGCGTGCATGGACATAGTCAGAACCGTGTTAGCTATTGTCGCGCGGAACAAATAGCGATTTTATCAGATGGATGTAAAGTCAACATTCATGAACGAAAACTTAGAAGAAGAAGTATATGTGGAACAACCACAAGGTTATGAGGTTCCAGGACAAGAAAACAAAGTATACAGATTGAAGAAAACATTGTATGGTTTAAAACAAGCTCCGAGAGCTTGGTACAGTCGCATAGATTCCTATCTCATACAAAATGGATTTTAGAGAAGTGAAAGTGAGCCAACACTGTACATCAAATCAAATCAACAAGGTAATGTCTTAATTGTTTGTTTATATGTGGATGATTTGATATTTACAGGTAATTTTGGCATAGAAGAATTCAAGACAGTCATGAAGGATGAATTTGAAATGACTCATTTGGGGTTTATGAGATATTTTCTGGGAATAGAAGTGCATCAGTCCAAAACTGACATATTTATCTGATAGTCCAAGTATGCACATGAAATATTGAAAATATTCAATATGGTGAATTCAAAAGCAGCACCCACACCTGGTTAAGCAAGGAAGATAAAGGGTCCAAAGTGGATCCCACACTATTTGAAAGACTGGTAGGCAGTCTTATGTATCTAACAACGACAAGACCTGACATTATGTATGGAGTGAGCCTAATTTCAAGGTTCATGGAAACCCCTAAAGAATCACATTGGAAGGAAGGAAAGAGAATCCTGAGATATGTGAATGGAACAAAGATTTTGGCATTAAGTACTCCACTTCAGAAGATTTCAGACTCACTGGATACACTGACAGTGATTGTGGAGGCAACATAGATGACAAAAAAAGTACCTCTGGGTACACTTTTTATTTTGGAACATATATGGTATCATGGGCCTCAAGGAAGCATCCCATAGTAACACTTTCTTCAGTAGAAGCATAGTACGTCGCAACTACAAGCACAACTTGTCAAGTAGTATGGATGAGAAGGATGTTAAAAGATTTGTTGCAGGAACAACAGGAACCAACAACAATTTTATGTGACAACAATTCAGCCATCATGTTATCAAAGAACCATGTGTTTCATAAGAAAACCAAGCACATTGATACAAGGTATCATTTCATCAGAGAATTGGTAAACAGTAAAGAGATTTGTTTAGAATTTCGCAGGTCAAAAGAACAGATCGCAGACATTTTCACAAAGACTTTAGCAAGAGATGAATTTTAGCATCCGGGCAGTAGTCTGGGAGTCTACGAAAAAATAGATGAGTGACAGTAAAATGAAAACTCAATTTTTTATGTAATTTTCTTTTGTAATCCCACCAACTTATAATTAAGGAGGAGTGTTGGAAATAGTAATTACAATTCAATGAGATCTTCACGTCTCCCCCGATTTGTTTGTCAGACATTTTTTCAGTCAACCGAAATGTGAGTCAGACAGACAGTTTGTAAGTGCAAAGTCGCATATTTACTCAAAAGTCATTCGGCAAGCACGAAGTTATAAATGGATCTGATTTCTATCTTCTCAAGCTCTGGTATGTGGTTGAAGAGTCATTCGAATTAACGACAGTCTTTAATGTCGAGTCAGTCTTAGCTTTTGTAGGAAGTCTTAGTCAGTGTTTATATCAGTCGGAGTCTCTTAGTTAGTCGATGATGTTGAAGATAAGTAGTTGATGAGTAGAGAAGAAGCGGAGAGGTAGAGAGAACCAGCAGCTGAAAAGTTGAAAGAAGTCATTAGATCCGAAGCTCATCTCTGTCATTATATTTTGTATTCACCCACAGCGCCGNTAATATTAAGTTTTGTGTATAGACAAAGTTTATGTCTTATTTTTGAGTTTATGTGCTAAGCATAACAATGTGTTATTCTGCATTTATAAATCATTTCATTAAGTGTGTATAGTAGAGTGTGAAGCAAACTCGACAGTATGTTCATTGTGCAGTGGTCTTGAGAACTATGTTGCAAAGCCTATTTGGTGCGCAGTATAGTATTTGAAACTGCATTGCATAGAGTAGACTGTGGGCACTGTTGATCCACCAGATCTTTCCTTCAAATTGCATATCTATAAGGAAAAATTACAAAAGGAACCGTACATAAAGGGTGTGGTTTCGGTCTCTACAACATTGGTTGTTTATTACGGGTACAAGCTTATGAGCATTACCACTGAATAAGAAGTGTTTCGGGCAAAAATGTTTTGAGAATCACGCACTAAGGGGCCACATCACATAGAACGGACTTCCTTTGGCTTAACTGCCTAAACCGAGGGTTAACTATTATGCCCAAATTGCTTGTAACTTGCAGCAGGCATAGTCGCTTTGAAGCTTAAGCCATTCAGGTGGGAAAGACCACAGTGATAATAGGAACGTTGTTGGACGGCTCAATATTTAATAGATCTAACGAATGAATCAATGCCATGTTGGCACGCTGTTGCATTTTCTCGGTTATAATCAACATTCGGGTACGTACAATAATAACTTACAATCGACGGCCTCTCATGACGTTGCGAGGCAGGGAGAAGTTGGGACGGAGATGCAAACCCTACTTTTCTTACCCTAGTCTGCCAACTTAAATTTCATCTTATTTCTGTAATTAAAACAACTTAAATTTCATCTTATTTCTATAATTAAGATTGTTAGTAGATCCGGTATGATGGTTTGTAGATCGGGTAATTACTGTTGAGAACCAATGCTCAACGGTTCGAAGCTTAGGTCATCATTAAAATAACGCCCGGTGTTGAGAGTGGTATGTTTTAAATGTAGCCTTGCTTGATTGGATTGATAAGAGTAGGTATCCCAACAACAAAATTTGAACCCAGTTCTACGAACTTTGATTCAACTGATTGGAAACATGCCCCTGAAATAGTAAGAACTGTCGAGGCTTGGAGCAACTTCTTGGAATGACTAGGTAATCTAGTGCGCAAGTCTTCGAATTGGAGCTAGACAAGGAAAGAGAGGGTCTTAGAATTTTTTCCATGAGATAAAGTGAGATATTTTTAACTCCCTCAGCCATACAGTTACACTTGTTAGGTATCGTCTATTAACAATGCGGGTACTTGTCATACTTTGTTGTTTTAATAGAGATTCATATCCTTTTACCCAGGGCACAGCCTTGTTTTGATATATATATATTCAAGAAAATATGATGCACAATACAGTTTTCCACAATCAGTTGGGCAGAGAACAGTTGACCCCAAAACTATGTTCATCAAATATGGGACCGATTCGACGTTTGAGCTCTAAAACTAGTTTTAGTGAATGATTGCAATGGACAAGTCCAAACCATAAGAGATTTTTCAAGCTTGGATGATGTATGGGTGTTTAGCATATTTTTTCTTATCTCCTGTCCATTGTAATGATCTTTCTGAATTTTTCCTCTCTTTGTTTGCCAATCCAATCTTTCTCAACAGGATTTAAGGTAGTCTTCTTGGTGCGCCTGCTTGCTTATCACTGACAGGTTTATCCACTAGCACAACCATTGGATCCCTTTCCTTCTCCGAGTGGACCATCTTCATCTCTTGGGGAAACGTCTTAGCATACAATGCATCCTAAACATGTTCTTAAATGATTTGATGGATAAAATAACAAACACTATGGTTCGTAATGCTAATTTTGCACACTTTTCCTGACTGTCATGT
Source organism: Picea mariana (assembly GCA_032191745.1). NCBI lineage: Eukaryota > Viridiplantae > Streptophyta > Pinopsida > Pinales > Pinaceae > Picea > Picea mariana. The sequence continues at coordinate 7,530 of JASDQU010030678.1, read as the reverse complement.
GCGCTTTCTTACTGCAAAATTATGATCTCTTGGTAAAACTCTTAAATTCTTGAAAGAATAAGTTTTTCAAGTTTTCTCTTCACTGTGCTCCTCATCTCAGATTAGTAAGTGGTAATGATCTGGCCTGAACACATGTTATATAATGCCTTGATGGCCGATACATTTCTTGTGGATCAAACACCGTCTCTTAGCACAGTCTCACATGAGTCTACCTTGAGAATTTTTCACTGTTATGCTATGAATGTCGATCACTGTCTTGATGTCTGGGTATATGATGACAAACGTGTACTGGTTTTCCTGACCATTGAAAACAATTAAATTTCACATCCTAAACACTAGATTCTCTTGGTTTAGAAAACACACTAAATGACAGGATTAGGTCCATAGTCAATGGCAATTTTCTACCATTCTAAAGACTTATAGTTGAACAATACTTGGGTTTAGTTATATTACATGGCATAATATCATTTTTATTGATCTATGATAACAATGAACTCGCGGTGAGGTTACTCAAAGTTTGATCACTGTCTACTCTTATCATTGCAGCTCTTTGGTTGCAATCTTCATTTGAGAACTGGTATCTATTGAACCTTTTATTGATGCATATAACATGAAGTATGGAATACTCTAAAACTGTCATCAGTGTCATTTCCATATGATCACAATCTACCCTTATAAGCAATGTGGTATATGCACTATCAGATCACCATTTTTGAGATATAATTGCAAATGTTGGCTCAGTCTTTCACTTGGTTAATATAACACACTTTGGATGAGGCAACCTTATAAAAAAATCTGCAATCCTAAACGGAGTTTGTTTTGGTGTTATCCTTGGTAGTTGTCCCATAACTTTGATGATCTATGATTTGTGAACATAACTTATTTCAAGTTTCTAAGAGTCATCTTTTCCATCGGGTACAATTTAACATCTTGATATTTCTTTAGTGTGTGTGCAAATGAACACTTGGAACTTATGGAATATGGTTAATTGAGCAATATTTTATAATTATATCTGTAACCTCACTAGTATGTGACTATACACTGCCATTTGTCATGGCTAATTGTACGATTGTTTCTTGATTTTCTTGATTTGCTGAAGCTTATTTAGCTCAACTCTTTTCCTCTAATCAATGAGCTCTACCCATTCCTGTTTTCCAATTTCCTCTTCTCTATATTATCTTCTTTGTTTCTCATTTTGTCATGGTATCAGATCATAGGGCGTAATCCTCTTCACAGTGTCTAGAGAGCAGCCCGATCATAAGAAGAAGAGCGCAAAGCTTACATTGTCTCGCAGACGAGAGCACGGGAAGAGCTTGGAGAGCAGCTTGCAGTCTATAGTACACTAAAAATATCACTGGAGACAGAAAGCGTGAGAAAGCATAAGTTGCAGAAAGAAGAAACAATTAAAGATTCGTGAGAATTTAAAGAATTCGTGAAAGATGAACGTGAAATTCTTCCTTAAGAAGAAAGTTTGCAGAAGCAGCAAAGGAGAAGCTACTTCAGCCGTAAGATTGGTTGCGGGAACATATCTAAACCTTTAATTAAGCTCATAAAAGACGATCCCGCGGGTAAGGAGAAATATTTTTTCAGTCGTAAGATCTGAGTATGAAAGATCAGCCGTCAAATCAAGCAAAAATTAAGCCACGACCGTCAGATCTCATCAGAGAGAGATCAACGATGGGGACACATTGCGGGGATTGGGAAGCATATTAAAGTTTGTGCAAGTTGTGAGCCCGCTATCATGCAAGATCATTGATCTTTCTAGATCAACATATCAATGACGGATATCGATCGCGCTACGAACGTGCATCTTCACATTGCAGGGATCGGGAAGAAAATTAAAGCGTGAGAAAGTTGTGAGCCCGCAATCGCTCAGGATCGTTGATCTTTCTAGATCAACAAATCAACAGTGGATATCAATCCCACCTCGGATGATAATCTTCGCTTTGCAGAGACCAGGAAGGAAATTAAAGAGTGAGTGAGTTGAGTCTCCGCAATCACTCGTGGGCGTTGATCTTCAAACAAGTGCTCCAGCGATAATCACTTCGAAAGGAAGACAGATGCGAGAAGCCAAAACTCCTAAAGGCCCGAAGCTCAGAGTTCATCTGGACCGTCCATCATCGAGGAAACGCAGCGCCATATCTCACACTTCGAAGACTTAGCATTCTGGAAGGTTTTGCGGAGCAAGATCTACCCGAAGTTCCAAAGTAAATCTCCATCGTTGCAATCAAGAGGCCATGGGAGGAAGTTCTCGCACTTTGGAGATTCTCACTCCGGAGGTCAACACGTATTAGTAGTTGAAAACTCTCGAACGTCAGAGTTTCGAAGAAGATCTTGGCTATTCATTTGCAGAGGCCTAATGATCGTTGGATTTACACCTCTACGGATATTTCGTTGCCTTTGCACTTTGCGAGTATTGTGATTATGAACGGTGAAAGATCTCTAAAGCTTTAACTCCTGGAAAAATTCTGAGTCATAGATCTGGACTGTAACGACCCTAGTTGGATAAATGTTTAAAGATTATAAAGTAAAACTAATTAGGGGATTAATTGTGGTAACAAGTTATTAATTAAACAAAGATGATTTAATGATCTTAATAAAGTGAGTTATTAATTAGTTAAAGGATATAATTGTGGTTAACTAAGTAATAATTTAACTACAGATCACATTTAATGACTTGAGAAATAAATCTAAGAGATCAATGATATATGATATAAAATAGTTGCGTATGCAACAAGGGATAGCCTATGAATCTCGAGAAGATAAAACATTAAAGGAAGGATAAGGGACATGCACGGGGGTGGTTGAGGAAGTAACTACATGAGTTGGTGAAGGGGAATAAGGGAGGAAAGGAGGGGGACGTGAGGGAGATTCGGACGAAGGATGAGGGGGATGGATTGGAGAGGACTATGAGATTTGTTGTGAGCACAGAGTTTTTGGCTGTGGCTTTTGATCAGTTGAGGCACCGAGTTGCTGGAGGTTTTGGGCATGGGGACTAGGATATCCATAGATATCTTGGAGCTAGGGAGTTTTCCTAGTTGGCAGGGAGGAGAGTAGGTTTGGGCAGTTATTCTTTGTTTGTGGCTGGGTTGGTCTGTGTATCAGGAAGCAGGAAGGCAACAGCAAGGCAATAAGGCAACAGAAGTTAGCATCAGAACCAGTAAATTGTTAATTTATGTATTTGTTTCATTCTACCATGCAATCATTATTCATTGATAAATATAAGTTACTAAAGTTGTTGTTATGAAAATCAATATTATGTTATGAAGTTATTGTCTCAGTTTATGAAATAAATTGCTTATGAAAGTATGTGATGTTTAGAAATATTTGGTTGTTACATATGGTATCAGAGCGTCTTAGTTCTAAATCTGGGCCTAAGGGCCAAAACCCCGAGTGTTAACTCCAGCCACGCTTAAACTACAAACAAAACACGTTCAGTCTGACCCAATATGACTGATACAGTATCCGAAAACATACAGGTAGCACCCCTACATTACCCAAGCAAATAATCTCATATATCACAAGCAACATCTTTAGGCAATACCCTTTAACTGGATCATGAATGGATAATACAGTGTTAGTCTAAATATTTAAAGGAACGCCCTTTAAAATAAGTGGCAGCAAACCAGATAGTTTGAAGGATCACTTCCCATGAAATGGCTACCATTAAAGAAGCCTAATAAAGCTACTAAGCGTGGAAAAGAGAGTTGATGATATAATTTTATTTGAGCAATACTTGTCCATGAAGTTTCGGGTAAGATTGACACCTGAAATCGATGAAATGTCGAGGGAAACTTCTGTCGAAGGCTTGAAGTTGGAAAAATTTAATAACTACATGAACTACACTAAATAAAATGCAAGAGGATATTCGCAAGACCTGGGAAAGGCCTACTTCATCTTGAACTTACCTAAAAGAGGAACTGCGAATGCGCAGCAGGAAAAAGGAAATTTTTGAAGACTTGTATTGTGCAAGAAGTGTGTAAACTACTTGCCTGTATTAGCCTCGGTAAATTTTAAATAATGTAAAATCTCATGGACAATAGACCCATACGAATTTTTACCGTGTCGAAGAGAGCAATTTTAACACCACATAATGCTCACGCAACTATCTTTATCCAAAAAACAGAGCTGTCTATTACACCGGAGAACAGATCTGAGCCGTTAGATCTCGGGAAGATACCCGACAACCGTCAGATCTGCATGGAGTTGCGAGGGAGTTAAGTCCTCAAAGACAGAAGGAGAAATCCCGACGAGAGGTGTGAAGGCATCGGGATATCGGCATTCGTGAAATCGGGATTCACAAGGTCAAGGAAGTCGGGACCTTTTTAGGTCTCGAAATAGCGAGATCGGATCTGGACCGTCCATCAGGGTGAGACACATGGCGGAGATCTGGAGAGAGTCGGCAATCGGGAGTTATGTGACCAAGAGGTCGGGAAATCCATGGTGAAAACCCTGATACAATCAGAGCCGTCCATCTGATTGGGACAGGTGGCAACCATCGGAGAGTCAGCGGCGTTTGGGCCATCGGGACTCACACAGATAAGTGCTTTTGGGTTGGCGTTTGGCAAAGTCTGAGGCTTAACCTGAACCGTCCATCCATTTAGGACGCATGTCGAAGATCCGAAGAAAGTCGGGGATCGACGTATCGGGGATTTCGTGGACACGAAATCTCTGCATTTCAAAATCGTGAAGTCTGAAACACCGATGAGTGGGGCCAGCTGACCGCACATCAGAGAGGGAGGATAGTGCCATTGAGAGGGGCCAGCTGTCAGCCAACCGGAGAGTCGGGATTCGAGGAATTGGGAATTCCGTGGACATAGGCACATTGGTATCGAAAACCCCGAAACAGCGAGAGGCAATCAGGACCGTTTGTTCTTGGGACGCGTGGCAGTGATTGGAGCCATCGGGAAAAGTTCCGACAGGAGGTCGTCCATCAGACCATCGCGGATCGGGAAATCACGGATCTCATGGAAAAAGTATCCATGCACTACGAAATCGCGAAACGTGATTTCCCAATGGGCCAAGGGATAGCGGGGCCCACGGAAGGGTCAACGGAGGACAGGTGGCAGATTACATTGGGTATCGGGATATTGCAAGTTCCATGGACAAAGTGTCCACGCACTACGAAACTTCGAACTCCAAAACCCCGACGTGATTAACTTAACTCTTAAACCTTCGTTAAAAGAATTAATTAACTGATGTTTTAATTAAGACTTAAGCACATCGCGAAATCGGAGATCAGGGTTTCATGATTCATTTTACATAGATCATTTGTTACGGAAAACCCCAAATCCCAATTTCTTAAACATTTAACTCACAAAGTTAAAGTTATAACCCGCTTTAAATGAAAAGGGGACATTGAAAAATTTATATTTTTGTAAAAATTTTAACCATTCCTTGACCAAGGTAAACGCTAAAAGGCATCGCGAAATTTGAAGTGAAGAAATTCTTGATCGAGAAGAACCGAAACCCCGATGGGGATCCATAAGGCAACGGTCACATAGGAACCGGTCACATGGACCTCGGCATAGCCGAAAAGGGGTGAACGCACAAGGAAGAGGTGTATCGGGATATCGGGAATCCCGTAGACACGGGGTTCATGCTATTTGATATTGTGATATCTGAAACCTCGATAAGGGACAAGGTTGTGGCCTTGTGGTATAATGGTCATATGGACCAAGAGATTAGCCCAAAGGGCTAACGCACGAGTACCGCATCGGTAGATCGGTAATCGGGAGACTGCAAGGGCAGAGGTTCATGACAGCGGAAGTCGCGAAACCCGGAATCCCGACAAGGAGTATGACGGTGGTCACATGAGAAAGGGTCGTATGGGCCCAGAACGTAGCCAGGAGGGGCTAAAGTCTGAAGGGAGTGCATCGGCATATCGGGGATCGCGGATCCCGTGGACAGGGGTATTAAGGTGTTGAAAACCCCGAAATCCCAATAAGGGATAAGACTGCGGTCACAAGGAGAGGTCGTGTGGACCACGGGCATAGCTTGGAGGGCTAATGCGCTAGGAGCATATCGGGGATCGGAGAATCGCAAGTCCTAAGTACTTGTGAGGTTCAACATTTGGAACCCCGAAACTCCGATGTAGGATAGGGCTAGGGTCACATGGAACGATGGTCATATGAGAGGGATGTCTAGCCTGGAGGGCTAGCACATAAAGTGTCGTATCGGTGAATCGGCAATCGGGAGTTTGAAGGAACAGGAATTCTCGACATCGGGGATTACGAAACCCCGAAGCCCGATAAACAGGATTCCTAGGGGGAAATTTGGGTGCGGTCCCGGGCAGAGGCCGTGAAGAAATGGGAAAGACCTGAGGGTCGTATATTGACCAGTGATTCCCGAGGGAATCCAAAGGGCCGCTTCGGCCCGATTGATGAAATTGAACAATCCTTCATACACATATAACAATATATATACACATATAACAACAGGTATACACAGAGGAATGAAATTTTTTGTAATACAAAAGAAATAAACCGAAGGAAGAACACCAAAATCTGTACAGAGCTGGAATTACAAGCAAAGCATTTTAGTTCGCACTACAAAAAAAATATATAATAGGAAATTACCATTCATTACCACAGCATAATTAAGGTTTATGCAAATTCTCGACTCAATCAACTCAGCGTTCTTCACGAAGGTAATGAATCTGTGCACAAGCTGGCGGACTGAATCGTACCTCTTACCATACCTGAGGGCGAGCTCCGCAAAGTGTACAGACAGGGGATTGGTTCTCAACATTTCAAAGAAACTGGGCTCCAAGTCCTGGATCTTGTCAGTGACCACATCAATATACTATGTTTCTGCAAAATGATCTGGAACAGATACAGCGATAACCAGCGCTAGCGAAGTGCTCAGAACAACGGTGAGGATGTGAGCCATGGCAAGGGAGATCCAGGAAACCTCTGAACAGAGCAAGGCAGATCTGTGGAGGAGAAAGAATGACACAAGGAGGGTCTCAGTGAGTGAGAAGGACACATAGGGATTCGAAGAGCTAACAGGTGTAGAATTTGGGGGTTAGATACGAGGGGGCTTGAAGAAGCCAGATGAGCATGTGGAACCCATGCGTGCCCGAATCCTTGTGTGTACGTTTAATTATTTTTATATATATTTTAAAGTGTTAAAAAAATAATTTAAAATAAATTAAATAATTTAGTATAAATAATTTATATATAAATAAGGTCAAGTTAGTTTAAATTAAAGTAAAGTTAATTTGGGTTAAATTAGTGTAATAATAATTTTTAAATTATTATTTTATTAAGTGTAAGGTTAATCTACCTTAAAGTTAATTAATGATGTCAGGGCTTAGACAAGGACAAGCAGGAAGGAGGTGTCGTATGCACCAGGAGAGTAAGCATAGGAAGTGATGAGTAAATCACCAGGCTAACGTAGCTACAGTACAAGGGAACCAATAATTCTTTTTGCAAGGGCGAAGAAACCAAGCTTAGACGCTTAATCCTAATCCAAACCTAGCCAATCCCCTAATGGAGTAATGTATGTTTACAGACAAGTAAAGAAAAC
>JASDQU010030677.1:5792-22086 GCA_032191745.1 Picea mariana | reverse complement strand
TCTTCATACTCTTCTCCATTATTGGATTAAATTAATATATCGTCAATAAAAACCAACACAAGCTTGTCTAGGAATTTGCTAAGTACATTGTTCATCAAGCACATGAAAGTGGCAGGGGCATTGGTTAACCCAAATGGCACTACCACAAACTCATAGTGACCATACCTCATCCAGAAGGAAGTTTTATGGATGTCTTCACCCTTGATGGTATCCTAACCTCAAGTCAATCTTTGAGAAAATAGATGCACCCCCCAATTGATCGAACAGGTCATCGATCCTGGGAAAGGGGTACTTGTTCTTTATGGTTACCTTATTGAGTTGTCTATAATATACACATAGTCTAAGGGTATTGTCCTTCTTTTTAACAAATAGGACTGGTGCTCCCCATGGAGACACGCTAGGCTGGATATATCCCTTATCCATCATTTCTCTCAATTGCAATTTGAGTTCAACTAGTTCAGGTGTGCTCATTCGGTAGGGTTTCATAGACACCGACACCGCTCCCGGTTCAAGTTCTATCGATAAGTCAATGTTCCTTCTCGGAGGTAGACTCGGTACCTCTTCCAGAAATACATCTTTGTATTCTCTCAGGGTAGGGTGGTATTTGAGGCTTGGTTTGTTGCCTTCAATTGTTTTCAACACTTGTATTGCATATAGGGGGCATCCTTTTCGACAATACATTCTCATTTGTAGAGCTGATGTTTGTCTCACCGAGACAGGTTTTCAGATCCCTTGAAGGGTTATCCTTTTTCCTTCTTTACTTACACATTCTAAGGTTTTATGGTAACAATCCAATCTAGCTTTATGGGTGGCTAGCCAGTCCATACTAATCAACAGATCATACGATCCTAGGGGTAATATGTTAAGGGTTGATTGGGTGGGGAATTCACCCAACATTAATTGGCAGGCTGGGATGACCTCTGCTACCCTTCTTTTGGTGCCAGTGGCTAATTGTACCAACCATGGCTTGGTAGATTTATGTAGCTATAGTTTACACTTATCAACATTCTTAGGGGATATATAACTCAATTTTGAACAAGGGTCAATCAGAATAGACACTAGATGGTTGGAAATCATACCTTCTATTTCCACCACTGAAGCTTGGTGGCCAGCTTGGTTATTATCCAAGGCTGCATACATTTGTGGTACACTCCTAGCCACATCATTGACGGTGGTAGCTTCCTGGATGTTGTAAATTATCCGACTATTCTGTTGTCGGTGTGGATAGTCTCTCAGTAGATGTTCTCCGCAACCCCAACATTTCAAAGGTTCTCTCTTTGGGTTATCAGTATTTACTAGGGCAGATCCAGATAGTTTATTTCTGATCAAGGAGGGAAAGTTCTGTTGGTGTACACTTCGGGTTGGGAAGCTCATCCTTGAGTTCTTTTTATAGTCCTTAAATCTTGGGGATTTAAACCCTTTTCTTTGGAAACCCGAACTAGTCTTCTGCTTCCAGCCTTCGCAAGGTTCTATCCGACGCCCAAGTTCATAACAATATCTTGTTTTCCGGATAGTATCCTCCAAAGTATTTGGTTTGTCAAATTCAATCCTGTTCTGATAGTCCTTAGGTAGTCCACTAATGAATCGTTGCACCTTTTCCTTTTTTTATTTTATATAGGGTACGTACCTTAGCAATTCTAGGAATCTGTGACATATTCTTCTATGGTGCATTGCCCCAGCTTGAGTTCATAGAATTCTTTAGTCTTTTCGTTGAAATATTTTTTCGACAGATACTTCTTCCTGAAGTATTTCTCAAACCGTTCCCAAGACAGGTCTTCTTCGCGAATTCCTTTTACATTCTTAAGGTCTTCCCACCAAATGGAAGCCTTTCCATTCAGGTTGAAGGTGGCTACTCGGGCCTTCAAGTTTTCTAAGAAGTCATGGACTCTGAAATACTTCTTTAGTCCAAGCAGTCAGACCTCCACTTCCTCTCCCTTATTTATTTCACTGTCGAAGGAGGGTGGTTTTGCCTTCTTGAACTCTTCGAGATTATGATTCTTGGAAAGTTTTCGTTTCTTTCATTTTTTTCGAGAATGAGAACTAGTTCTGCTGCTAGAAGATCCCTCCTAGTCACCAACTTCCTTCCCAGAGAAATCATCTGTCGCTTGTCCTTTACTTCTGGGATGGACCTTTTTTGAGGTGATCCTCTCAGTGTGGCCACTTATATGACCATATTTTTGTATTTCAGGTTCATGCTGCATTTGTCTTTGTAGGTCGGATAAGCTCTGTAGAAAAACTGCGTTAATTTTTGTTTTCTTCTCTTGTTCTTTCATCATCCTCTCATTGTTAGCCTTGCAAATTTGTAATTTGACCATGAGGCTCTTCACAGTCTTAGCTAGATCTGGAGGGGTCCCTACTGCCCTCCTTTCATCAGACTCTTCGTCTCTATTGTGGGAGCCTTCCCCAACCTCTTGATGAGTCACCATTCTATGCGTCTGTAATTTCCCACTGTTGATCGTCTGCTTGTGTGCAAAAGAAAAAATGTTGGTTGTTAGTCAATGTTTATATTAATTTATAACCAGTACATAATTCATATTTTTCACATGCACACACACAATAGGAGTTTTCATTCTTAACTTTGACTTTTTTAATTGAGGGGGTCAAGATAAAGAGTCACTTCTTTTAACAGTACTCCGAATGGAGTCTCTGCATAATCAGTTCATGACCCCAAGCAGGACAAGTGTTGTAACCATGCTCTGATACCAATATGTAACACACCCACTTCGGAAGACTAAAATTTTTCATCTTTTCCATCTCTTCTCCGAGGAACAAAATCCCTGAATTCCTATGGGGCTTGTTGCAGATCCTACCATCCCTTATTCACACCCATATGATCATCGACGATGAAAACAAGCCTTACCGGAGAGGTGCTCCCGGCTTTCGCGATTCGGGAAATCACGAAGCATGTATTCTCGGTTCCCTGGCTTTTGAGGTGCCGAAACCCGAAGGTAACCAACAATTTGTCACAATTAATAACGCCTTGGATTGAAGCCTGGAACTTCACCTTTTGGGGTTTCACATACCTGGTTTTCATGGTATAAGAGGGCGAGGGTACCCTACCCATCGGTTTTCCGGGTGTCTAAACACCGAAGACCCTATATCCGCCAAACTCTTTTCGGGGTTTCATCCATTGGAATTTCATGTCTAGTGAACACGAGGAAAACTGACCTTTGGAGATCCCGGGTACCGAAACACCAAAACACCAAAACCATGTGTGCTAATCCATTTCGGGATTTCGCCTATCGAGATTTCGCAATATGTGAGGACATGAGGGTTCCACACCTGGTTTTCCCGAGAGCCGAAACTCTGAAACATCATAACTTGTCCATGCTCTATCATTTCGGGATTTCGTAAGTCGGGATTTTAGGCTACGGGAAGACAGGAGGTCTCGCATCTGGGTTTCCCGGGTGCCAAAACTCCGAAACATCGAAAATCTAGACATGCTATGCCATTTCGGGGTTTCACAAGTCGAGATTTTAGGACTGGCGAGTACAAGAGACTTGCCTCTAGATATCCTAGGTGTTGAAACACAAAAACAATAAATTCTAGACACTCTATACCTTTTCGGGGTTTCATACTTCAGGGTTTCACGACTGGCGAGTACAAGGGATCTTACCCTTAGGTATCCCAGGTGCCGAAACTCCAAAACATCCAAACTCTAAACATGCTATGTCATTTCGGGGTTTCACAAGTCAGGACTTCGGGACTGGCGAGTACAAGAGACTTGCCTCTAGATATCCTGGGTGCCGAAACAATGAAACAATAAATTCTAGTCACATTATACCTTTTTGGGGTTTCATACTTTGGGGTTTTGCGACTGGCGAGTACAAGGGATCTTACCCTTAGGTATCCCGGGTGTCAAAACAAAGAAACAATAAATTCTAGTCATGCTATACCTTTTCGGGGTTTCATGCTTCGGGGTTTCGCGACTGACGAGTACAATGGATCTTACCCTTAGGTATCCCGGGTGTCGAAACACAGAAACAATAAATTCTAGTCACGCTATACCTTTTTGGGGTTTCATACTTCAGGTTTTCGCGATATGCGAGAACAGGAGGTCCCGCACCTGGGTTTCCCAGGAGCCGAAACTCTGAAACACTGAACTCTAAATACACTATACTATTTCAGGGTTTCACAAGTTGGGATTTCGGGACTTGTGAGTGCAAGGGAACTCTCCCTAGGGTAATCTGGGTACCGAAACACCGAAATTACGAATCTATACGCACTAAGCTATTTCAGGATTTCGTAAGTCGGGATTTCGGGACTTGCGAGTGCAAGGGAACTCGCCCTTGGGTATTCCGGGTATCAAAACACCGAAACGCAAAATCTATACGTGCTAAGCCATTTTAGGATTTCGTAAGTCGGGGTTTCTGGACTTGCGAGTGCAAGGGAACTCGCCCTTGGGTATTCCGGGTACCGAAACACTGAAATATTGAGATCTAAGAGAACCACTCTCCCTCGTGCAAGTTTTTAAGACTTAAGCCATAAAATCCTCCTTCGGGTTCTCGGGTAACTTTCACTAGGTTCGAAGACCATACTGAAAGGTATTCTTAAATCACTAAGCTTATTAACTTCTGTGACAAGTAAAAGCAAACTCAAAGGTTTACTAATACGGTATTTCTTTCCAGGAACTTACCCCGGCTCTGAAATGTAAGGGAATGGTCTCGAAAGGGTGTCCCTGTAGGGAAATCTGTCTGGGGCATCATGTGAGAAAAATAAGGGAAACAAATCTCCCGAGAACATACTTGATAATTGAATTCGTTCAAATACATATAGCTATTTCTATATAAACCGAATGTGGTCATTTCAATATATGCATGTAACCACCATTTTCGATCAAAACACCATGCAGACATTTCTACAGGGAAACCATTTATAAGTAATCAAACCATGATCATACATTCCAAGATATTCAATGAAAGGCACAAGATATAAACACTTATCAGAAAACACCAGGTGATGCAACTGTTGAGAGTGGTGCTCGTTTCCACCCAACCGTAGGCTCAACGATTCTGAATGGATTTACCACTAGCCACCCCCAAGCTTAGACCACGATGCTATGAGACTGAGTCTTTGTTCGTCAGAAGTCGAGAATGAAGGTTACTCTCCTTCTTCTCTGCTTATCCGTCACTCTGTATATTTTTCCAGAGTTCTTCCGATTTCTCCCCTTTTGCGATCCCTGTCGCATCTGCCCCCCTTCCACACCTCTTTCCTGCCTTTTTTTTTTTTTTGGCGCGGTTGCATGTGGCACAAAATTCCCTATGGTGGTCAGGTCCAAGGAGTCTCTTCACCTACCAACCCGGCGAGTAATTCATTTTAGGGCCAGTGAGCCGCTCTTGATCTTCGGGCCAGTGAATACCAAATACAATATTAGTTTTGATTGAAGTTAACGCCACCATTCCAGGTGCCTTCCACCACCTTTCATCATCCATCGTGGTCTCTTTTCAGCACATCCCCCTCCTAGCAGTCCTGCAACATATATTCATAACATTATTTACATTCGTCGACCTTTTATACTAAGGTCCATTCAAAATCACACATTCACATATTTGAGTCTGCCATAGTTATTGGCCAATATAGTTATTTTTACAGACTGGGGGAAACAGGGTGTTACAACAGGTTGAGGGGAGGGAAACCATGTGAATTCATTCCCTTCCCCTTGCACCTAAAAAAACCCCACACTCACACATTCAAAGATTTAGGACATATTTGTAGTCTCTGTGAAAAATTCTAGCCATCACGATCAATGTCACTCTACTGCTATTCCCATCTCCCTCGACATGTTTTTCCTCCTCTGGGTTCTATGTTTGACTCAAAAAACTCACATGTTCTTGAATGATTGTGAAAGATATTATTTTCCCTCATTTATTTCCATTCCTCCCTTGAATCCTTGCCTTAGCATAGGAACAAGAAGGGATATCAAAATATAATAAAGATAGGAATGCATGGAGAGAGCAAGTGTCCAGGAAATCAAGTTGTACTAGTGGATCATAAAAGGTTTTTTCTGTTGATTACTGATGGAGAAACCACATTCATGTCGATGCCCTAAAAAACCCATAAACATATAATACATATTCTTCTCTTTCATCTCAAGGAAGACCTCCAATGGCATTATCCCTCAACTCACTAATCTATGTTCTATGTGAAATATAATAGTTATGTCACTCTCATTATGATTTTTATTTTATGTCACTTGAACTGAAATCAAAATTTGTCTGTCATGATTTAACTTTTTATTAGCAAGTCAAATCATGTCTCCACCTAGAAAAGGATCCCAAAACCTAGAAAAGACTCGCATTGAAGAGGTTTTTGTGGCCAAGGATGGAGAGGAAGAAGATATTGATATGCCATGGGTGGTATAGGATGATACCAAGTGCATCATTGATAAAGAGACCACATTCAAATGGGGGGATATCTACCAAATGTTGAATAATAAAACCTTCCCCCAACTTCCAAAATATGATCTTGATCTTGAGGTATACAGGGCCATCAACAAATCTAAGCTATATAAGGTGGCAGCTCATGCAGTAATGTTCCCTTATGCAAAAGCTATCTCATGGATACTAAAGAAGGATGATTTGGAGAGAAGATATATAATTGATGAAAAAGGCAAGCCAATGGGTTCTTTCCAACCTTTGGCAATCATTGCCTTCTATCATTTAGTAGAGGGAAAAAAGATCTTGGATGACGAATTGGTGAATAATTTTCCTCACAGTCCTAGGGATATCTTAAAGGACTAGTACAAACTTGGTAAACATTTCAAAACAAGGACTTCAATGAGTACCCTACAAATGATCTTAGGCTACCATATCAATATCTAGTGGCTATTGTTATAACCCTAAATTTCTCTACATATGCATACCTGACATTTGGCCCTCTTACTTGCATTTTTTACCAAGATATTACTGAGTTGCTCTTATAAAAAACCCATTTTTTGAAGATGTACATGCCTTGCTCCACTACTTCCTGTGTACATACGCTTGTTGCACCACTACAACCCATGTACGTACACATATTGCACCACTACAACCCACACATACTTGCAAAATTTGTAAAAAATAAATAGCCACAAGGAATTCATTGAGATTACGGGCTATTAGGTAGTTTCCCAACTAATCCACCGCCTATAGCCCATCACCCAACTGAATAACCATCCTTTTCCCATATAAAAGGAGGTTTTGGCATCTCATTCCACATATAGACATAATAACAGTGAAACTTTTCCCTTTTCACATCCCCTCCTCGCCCCAAGCATTTGCAACCCTTTTGTGAGAATTGCCTTAGAATTCCCCAATTTGCCTTCCTTCCTCCATCATAAACCCATTATAATTCCCAAGAAGAAGGTTGAGAGGAGAAGACATACAGAGGTGCACTTGGATCTTCGTGAAGAGGAGCCCAAACCAGGTTCATGGAGAAGTAGCCGACTTTGGTTGTAAGTGATCATTGTATTATCAATAAAAGAAGTATTTTTCCTGTCCCAAAACATGATGTGTCGAATGTTTTCATTTGATTTATGTTTTTATTATAACATCTAACCCTTATTTATTTATGAAATACATTCTTTTAGCTTTCTGTTTTTCTATCTTTGAATGCAGGCCAGCCTTGGGAAGAGGTTTGCAGTCATCAAAGCTATCGAGCGCGAGAGGATCATCATCAGACGTGGAGTAGAGGTATAGTTACCCGATCCTTCTCATTTTTCTTTTCTTTCATAAGTCTGGGGTATGTTTGGGGTAGTTAGAGAAGTAGGAGACTTTTAAACGGTTATTGATTTGCCTACATTGTAAACCCTGTTGTAGCCATAGGGGGGTTTTTCTCACTAGCATAACTGGCGACCATACTGGGGAAGCCTCTAGGGTTTTAGGGTATTTTTTAGGTGTTTGATTGGTTTTATACCTTTTGAGTTTTTGTTGAGTCTTTTAAGGAATTCTAGTCACCTGTTGGTGCCATACCAGTTCTCCCTACCCTGTTAGTCTATCTGTTTATTTCTTTTTTTGAGAAATTACAGAGGTGTATGCGCCCTGTTGTGGGACAACACACGTACATACAGGACATGATTTATAGACAACCCGCGTACATACACAGGTTTCTTAAGCATCAGTAGTGTGCCTGTGTCAAGAAACGGTTTTTAAGAAGAGGCAATCAACCTCTTCCTTGATTGAGGTTTTACTTATTAGGTTTTCTTGACTGAGTTAAGTGTCTCTAGTTTTATAATCATAGATTGGGTTAGATGTTAGTTTGATTATATTTTTAAATATTTCTTGTGTTTAATTTTGAAAGGGTTTTAGGCGAGTCTGTGAGTTTGTTGATCAACTTGTTT
This sequence comes from Picea mariana, assembly GCA_032191745.1. Classification (NCBI taxonomy): domain Eukaryota; kingdom Viridiplantae; phylum Streptophyta; class Pinopsida; order Pinales; family Pinaceae; genus Picea; species Picea mariana. The sequence goes on along the minus strand of JASDQU010030677.1, from coordinate 13,769 downwards.
GGTGTCTCCAGTGACTCCTTGTGATCCGCAGTAGGCCATAGGTTGGTTTCAGTCTTGTCTTGTTTCTTCTTTTCCCCCTTTCATTTTCTTTAAAGAAAAGAGAACAAAGTTTTATTTCAAGTTTTTCTTGTTTAAAGCATTTCCAAAAAAGAAAATATTTTTCATTTCTTAGTTTGGTAAAGTAGTTAGGGTAGTTATTTTACTTGAAAGGAAAAATAGTTCAATTTTTAAGTTCTTTACTGATTTCTTATAACTTAAGTAGCTCGTCGTCGAGTGAAATTTCATTTTAAGTCTTCTTTTTGAAGAAAGTGAAAATAGTTAGTTATGAAAAGTTGGTTACAAAGAGCTAGTTGAAAATCTTTATTTTTCTAGAAGTAATTTTGCTTTCAGATTTTTCGTTTATTTTCTCCTCTTTCGTCTATCATACACATCACTAGTTTCACTGCCATATCATTTGAGTTAAAACAAGACATTTAAAATGAATGCTAAAATTAAAATTAATTAGAATTTTATGCTTGTACGGTCAATCAACTAGTTTAGGGCTAGAGCCTTGAATTAGGTTGGAGAGGAAACTCTTCAAGGATTGTAAACAAACATTGGAGTCAGAGCTAGGGAGTGTAAAAGTCCAGTGACGTGAAATTTATCCGGGACCCCCCTCTAACATAGGGGATAAACACGAGGCCACGTGAGGAAAGGTAGCAGAGATAACCCCTCCAAATTCGGACCAAGAGTAGTGGGGAACACATATTGAAGATCTGTCTTGGGATACTATTGCTTGCATTTTCCTATGGAGCTTTGTGGACCTCAAATCCATTTGATATCCTCAGTTGTCTTCCTAACCACTTGCTTTCGATACCCTTGGTAGGTTTCAGACTTGTTATCCTACTCATTGTGGTCCAACTGACTGTCGACTGTACCTGCCTGGTGACTGTTCGCAAGCTAGCAACTTAGTTTCCTTGATTCTAGGGAGTTACACATGTGAATGCGGGGGTATACCATGGTACCTAGGGCATATGTTGGGCCACACTTTGCAGAGTATACCTGGAGGGTGCTTTCGTGTCCAAGTTGCACTTCCACCGATAAGTTGCTCTAATGTTGGCTGGCGTAACTGTTCTTCCAACTAGATAGTGGTTTGCTTGGTTTATCTTGTAGGAAATTTTCTAGTGTGTGCTTGGTTTTAAACATTAGTTAAAGCCTTACTGTTTCGTTGATATTTTCACAAAATGGAAGATCAAGAGCTTCGTCAGTCGCGAAGGCTTCAGGGCCTGCTACCGGTTACATTAGAGCCACCACCGCCACCGTTACAATGAAGACTTGACCAACAAGGGTCATTTGAAGCGATCAGGTTGCATGAGATTGTGCCCGAGCCAGCTCTGAGAGGAGATTACTTGAATCCGGAGGAACCCATTGTTTCTGACCTTGGAGTGGAAGCTCTCGGGCGGGTTAACCCTCTGATCACTGACTTTTTGGCACCAATATTGGTACAAGTTGTCCCTCCAAGGGTAACACCTTACGAGCATCAGATAGTCTTACAAGAAACTATGGAAGCAAATGTTGTTACTTCACCTAGGAGTTCTCACACTCCCTTAACGAATTCCACCACAGGGGGTATTTCTCCTCCTAACCCACCTTCTCTGTTTCAGACCATAGTGGTCTCTACCCCCTCTACTTCAGGCAGTGGTCTGATTCCATCAGCAGTGACGACCACTGCTCCATTCACACAGAGTGCGATAGGCCCTCCATTTTCATATGGGATTCTCGGATTTGATACGAACTCTTTCCTTACCTACTCCACCCTGCAGACCATGGGTATGGGGGCAGGGAGCTCAAACACTCCCTTGCAAGGGTCCATGGGAGGCACCTCAGCCTCCTATAATGCTATCCCTTACGATGGGGGTCATATACCTTCGTTGTCCCCCTCGCTCGACGATGCTTTCTAGCCAACCGTCAGGTCAAACATGAAATACAACTTGTTTGGAGCAAGCAGTCTAGGACCTTCTTCTTACACCACACCAGTGGGTTCAATGTCATTCTCTTTGTTCAACACGTTTGGTAATAACTCTTTTTTTTTAGCTGTCGTCTCAGTCGGAGGAAACCCTAGTTTTGGACAACAGAATCTTGTGCAGGGTACTATTCCTACACAGGGAACAAGTACAAGAGTTTTCATCTCACAAGGATGTTGGAATCCTTAGCAGGGATCAGATCCCTCATCATGGATACCGACTGGGGACAACCCCTTCCATGGTCAATGTAACCCCGTGCAAGGATCAATATCTATGCATGTCAGATCGACAGGGGGAAACCCTTTCCAGAATATTTGGAACACAACGCAGGGAGCAATCCCTGCCCAACCGTCGATGTCCAATTACAGGAATCAATCGATGATGTCACAAAAAATGTAGTTTTTGTACGTTGGTCAAGGCCATGGTGTCTACCAAAACCATGTCCAACAACCCAACTTTTCCTGGCAACATGGTGCAAGTAAAACTCCAAGATCCCTTTTTCCTATACATAGTACCCATCCCAAACTACCATTTCTGTAAACATTACACTTGACAAACTTGTCAAGGTTTATTAAGGACCCGATTTTTCATGATCCGTGTTGGCCCCCAATGCCGACCAAGTTGCCCTCAGATATCCAGAAGTTCGAAGGAAAGCTCGGAAAAGACCCAGGTGATCGCGAGACAACCTTCCACCTATGGTGCTCGTAAAAATCGTTGCAAGATGACTCCATACAATTGCCCCTGTTTCAATGCACTCTTATCGGGGGTGCCGCGAAATGGTACATCGAGCTCGACCGCTCAATATATTCTTACTTTAGTTATTTGGCAATGGTTTTCCTGAACCATTTCCAACTACCCGTGATATACGATGTCAGCACTGAATGGCTGGCCAACTTTGAGCAGACTAAGGCCAATCATATCTTGAATCACATCCGAGAATGGAGGCGTCTAAAGAGTTTGATCAAGGTATAGGTACCACTGAATTTCCCACTGAAGTGGTTCATGAAGTCTTTGGTACCTCAGTTATCCAAGGACGTTGCAACTTCGGGAGTGTTTTCAAAGGAGGAGGTGATAAAGAGAGGGAAACATCTTGAACTGATATACTCTCAATTTGGCTTACTCTATGAGATTTTTCCAGACGTGACATGGTCCATCCTTGACAAGGCCAAACAAAATTCTGGACCACATGTCAATGGTATAGTTGGTTCAATGCAAGAAAATTCCATTGATCAGTTGTCAAATCAATTGCATTAATTGTCCATGTAGTAGATAGAGGCCAACCAGACCTCTAGTTTTCCAGTTCCCCCTACCCAAATGTCGGACGTACCCAGTGTGAAGTCGATGAACCTGAAGGACAACCAACAACCTGAGGGCTGCCCATAATTACTCTTTGGTGGAGGACTTGTCACAAACCCCTTGCACGATGTCTTCTTTGGAGGTTTTCAAGAGCTACCCTTCATAGAGAAAATATTTGTTATCTGCCTTGGGATCTATCGAGACTTGTAATCTGGGAATGATCATGCTTGATATGACCGACTTGAAACCTCATCTCCCTTACCACATTGTGTTTCAGATAGTAGTGGTTCACCCCACGAAATATTTTACTCGGAATATATTATGTACGATGGTTGATGAGGGTGCCTTGACTTGCGTGATGTCGTTGGCATGTTGGAAGGACATTAGCCAACCCGTTTTGTCTCCATCACCTACTCTGCTGACTTCTTTCGACGATCATTCTTTCAGACCACATGGAATCATCCCTTCTTTCCCTATGTAGTTAGGAGGGAAGACCGTGTGCATTGAAGTTGAAGTGGTCGATGCGCCTCTCGACTACAAACTTTTGTTAGGAAGGATTTGGATTTATGCAATGCATGCAGTGGTTGCCACAGTTTTTTGGGTCTTGTTGTTTCCACATGAGGGCCGAATTGTAACCATTGATCAGTTGTCCGTCTCCAGGCCTGACCCTTCATTGAAGGCATCCACAGTCCGAATGATTGATAACCCTCAACCCGACATCGTCAACATGGGGGTTGGTTTGTGCCCACCGTTGATGGGTACTTTCGATTACTCGCCTCCTTCTGGTGATGTCAAGTTTATATTGGTTTCCCACGACCAGCCTAGGGCTGAAATTTTTCAAGTGTCGACGTTCCGAACAACTTACTTTCATGAGATATGGACTCTTCCTTCCCCATCGACCTTGATGGAAGGGACAGGGAATCTTGGCATGGCTATTCCCTTGTCCGCGACAGAATTTGCATACAGTATTATCCAGCAAGCTTCGACCGACCCTGATCTGACTCCTGCACAGGATTTAGATCTAGTTCTCGAGCCTATTTGGGCTCAAGGTTCCATTTACAATACTGATTCTTTATACCTGGCCTTGCCCTCAGATGAGGTGATTCTTGAGGCATTGATTGGTCCAGATAGACCCTGGGATAATATCCATCATAGATCATATTTCCTCCTAGATTTAAGGAGAATAGAGGAAGGTGAATTCGTGTTGACTGTGACTAGAGACAGGTCTTGTCCTGTTAATCCTCTAGCTATGCACACAGTTTACGCCGAGGGTAATATGGAAAGTATCATTGAAACGATACCTATAGATATCTCCAGAACCCATGGCGTCATAGAGAATCTTTTCGTCAGAGTGGACTACTCCCCTAAGGAGATTCAAATCTATACAAACTTATTTAAGGAATTCCGCGACGTTTTTTCCTGGTATTACGAGGAAATATCAAGCATTGATCCAAGAATCATCAAACATGAGATAACAACTTACCTTGACGCCAAGACGATCCGACATAATCTTCTTCTAATGAATCCTTGGAAAGCAGAAGCTATTAAGGTTGAAGTAGATAAATTTCTTAAAGCCAGTTTTATATACCTCATGAAATTGACACAATGGGTGTCAAATCCCATTCTGGTCAACAAAAAACAGGGTACGATTCATGTGTGCATGGACTTCCGTGAATTGAATAAGGCCTGTCCAAAGGATAATTTCCCCACCCCATTCATTGATCAGATTGTCGATGAATGCGCAGGCTATGAGGTATTTTCTTTCATGTAAGGTTTTTAGAGATATAACCAGATTCAGTTAAAACCCGAGGACCAACATAAAACAACTTTTATCTTTCTGTGGGGCACATTTTCTTATCATAAGATGCCTTTTGGCCTGAAGAATGCTGGAGCCACATTTCAGCGGGCCATGTCTTTTGCTTTCCACGAACTTATACATATAGTCGAGGATTATCTCGATGATCTAGCATCACAATATCGTAAGAGAGTTGATAATCCTGCGCACCTCCAACTAATATTCAAACGATGTTGCTACTATCGGATTTGCTTGAATCCTAACAAATGCAGTTTCTGCGTGACATCGGGTCATCTTTTAGGTTTCATAGTTTCGACAATAGGGATCATGGTCGATCCTCTTAAGGTTGAGGCAATATTTTATTTGCCTCCCCCGTGCATAGTTCCCTAGCTTCAAATCTTACAGGGGAAGGCGAACTTTCTTCCGTGTTTTATCGCAAACTATGTCGATATCACTAAAGGGTTCATGTGTTTATTGAAGAAGGGAGTCCCTTTCTATTGGGACGAAGCCACTCAACACTATTTTAAAGCATTGAAACATGCCCTCACATCTGCCCCTCTACTCCAGCCTCCCAATTATAACAAAGATTTCTTATTATACTCGGTCGTCGCAGAATCGACCATCGGCATGGTCTTGGTTCAAGAGGACAATTTGCTCGAAGAGAATGTGATTTATTACCTGAGTTGAGGCTTGGTTGGGATGGAACTTAAATATTCCCATGTTGAGAAGCTCATGTTGATAGCAGTGCATGATGTCCAGCGGTTCCGTCATTATATCCTACTTCACAAGACCACTGTCATTGCCATCATGAATCTGTTTCAATATGTGTTGACATGACGAGTCATTGGCAGCAAGATCAGTAGATGGATTTTTATCCTCCGGAAATTTGCCTTGGATTTTGTTTCTACAAAATCCAAAAATTCACTGGTCTTTGCAGAACTTATTTCAAAACTTTTGGTTGAATCTGGTGATGATACCCTCGAAGAATATCCTATTAAAGGAGATCTTTTTTCTGATCCCATCTTCAGACCCCTTGTATGAATATATACTACTCTATCTTCTGACTTTGAAGTTCCCTACTTCTTCTTCTCGTGATGAGCGTCGACGAATTCACCATCAGGCACGAAACTATCTCATACTCGATGACACTTTGTATCATCTAGGTGTATATTGTATTCTTCGTAGGTGCCTTATCCATGAAGAAGCGGAACTCATTCTTAATGACTGCCACATTGAAGAATGTGGTGGTCATTTGTCTGGGTTGGAAACAACCCAAAAGATTCTACGATTCAGTTACTTTTGGCCTACGTTAATCAAAGATTGTGTTGAGTCGGTCAAGAGGTGCCACCCATGTCAGATATTCTCTCGGAAGATGAGGGCACATCCTTCTCCCATGTTTCCTGTCATTGTTTTTGGTCCCTTCACCAAGTGGGGGATTTATTTTACTACATGCCACCCGACTTTATCTAGGGGGCATCATTATATCATCGTAGCAGTAGACTACTTCACAAAGTGGGTCGAGGCTATGCCAACGTTTAACAATGATGGAAAAAAAATGACTCTCTTCATTTTTAACCAGATTATAGCAAGGTTTGGCATCTCGAAGGAGATTGTCACTGACCATGGAAGTCACTTCCAAAAAAAAATGATGTTTGAGTTAACATCAAAGCTTGGGTTAAGGAAAGAACATTCATCACCCTACTACCCACAAGAGAATGGTCAAGTGGAGGCTGTGAATAAGTCCCTTAAGACTATTCTACAATGAATGATCAATTCTGTGAAGTCAAATTGGCATTTGATGTTGTACTCGACTTTATGGGCCTACCGAACGTCTGTAAATACTGCCAGCAGTTTCTCACCTTTTCAACTTGTTTACCAGCTAGAAGCAGTCTTTCCAATAGAGTGTCAAATCTTGTCTTTAAATTTGGAAATAGAGTTATTTCTAGACACTTCACCACTTAAGGAACGCCTATTATATCTCGAGCAACTCAATGAGCAACGCCGTGATGCAGCCTTGACCAACAAGGCTTGCAAGAAATGATTCAAGTGTCAATATGATCAGTTCGTTCGTCCTCGAATTTTCTCCGAAGGCGACCTTGTCCTGGTCTACAACCAAGATAAGGATCCCCTGGGGGAAGGCAAGTTCAAACCCATGTGGTTCAAACCTTTCATTGTGAAAGAGGTCTTAAAGAAGGGCGCTTATCATCTGGTTGACTTTGAGGGAAATGCTTTGGCAAAGCCTAGAAATGGGCTCTACCTAAAGAAATATTACTCATAGGTTGGTTTCCTGGGTGACTTCTTGTACATATGTATAGTTATTATATAGTTAGTTTTGTCTTTTTATTTTATGGACGTGTCGTTATTTATGTCATCTTTTTCACTGTCATATGTCAAGTGAATCAGAGGTGTTCTTTGGGTTCAGATATGGTGCTAGCCGACACACTCGGAGGCTTGCTTCTGCAGCTTGGGTGATTTTCACGCCTCAAGGCCAGTTTCTATCTTCCGGAGGTATCTGTCTAGGTGACGCCACAAACAATTTCATCGAGTACAATGCAGTGATAGAGTTGATCCGTGATTCTTTGTCGCATGGTATCTCTCACCTCCAGGTCTACTTAGATGCTCATTTGGTTGTGTCCCATTTAAATGGAATTTACCATGTTTATGATCCTACTTTACACCGATGTTTACTTAGGGTACGTCTCTTAGAACTTTTCTTTGATTACATTAAGCATATGCATGTTCCTAGGATATTAAATCAAATAATAGATACTCTAGGTAATCACGTATTATATTGGCATGTTTCACACACATAAAAAGAAGCACACACATACACATGTACATACATTTGTAAAGAAATGTGATCCATAAGACATAAAAGATGTA
>JASDQU010030676.1:7105-17944 GCA_032191745.1 Picea mariana | reverse complement strand
TTTTCTATCCGTTCAGGGCTTAAGTCGAACGGGTAGAAAAGAATTAAAGGATCACCATCAGACTATTGTACCATGCCATAATGGATGGATCAACATTCATGAAAGATTCATATCCGTTGTAAGCAGACCATTGTTGAATTTCCTATTTAGCTCGTTGTGTCGTGCCTGAAGAACACTTTTTCCAACTGAAGAATCGAAGCCCGCAGAACTAGTGATTATCTACAGTGATCATTGCAAGCAGATTGTTCATCATAGTGCAGTATTTTGATATCATCGTGACCCCGATTATCTTTCCCGAGTGCGTATGTCCGACGAGCTCACCACACTTAATGAATCTGTCACATAGGTCCTTCTCGATTTAATGACTGAGAGAGCCATGTCAGAAAGAAGAATTTCCACTGGAGTCCAAGCATCATCAATGAGTGGAGTGCAAGCCTCCCCGTCAACTGCTCGAGCAAGAACATCTCAAGCCGGCACAGAAAGAAGAACCAATCATAAGGATGACATAGCCAATGCGAAGTTAGTTCCATCCATCTTACTAGCTTACATACCCCCTCTGAGTAGTGATATTAATAGGGACAGTGTCCCTAGAGACTTTGAATACACCCTAGTCACTGCATATCTACCGAAAGGAGTACGCACCTACCGTGCATATCAAGACAAGGTTACAGCGTTAAATTTTTGTGACTTCAACCTAGGGGACCATAAATTTTATGGCATGCTCGCCCCATATAACTACTTGATGAGAACTAAGGGAAATAATTCAAAGCTCATCCGTCAGTAATGGACGATGAACCTCGCGTAGTCTACTTTTCTCAACGTTATGAAAATATCGCACTTCGACAGACACCAGGAGGTGAATGCTTGTGTAAAATTGCTGCTAGCAAGTTACCACGGAGGATACATGTGGTTAGATCGTCACATAACTATTGATCCAACACTGATCAATAGGATCATTGGGCTTATCATGCAGGGCCCTGATCCCCATGAGTACTATCCTAGAAAGACCACAGACCGCACTCTTGCGCAGAAGATCAAAGAAGCCTATGGCGATGTTGAGAAAGGTGCGAGAGGCTACAAGGTAGCTTCTATTTAAAGTGGTGTAGTGTGCCTCACATGCCAACTGATCGTAGGGAAGTTGGTATGCAATAATCGACCAACACAAGTATCTATCTTTGTAGTTCACCTCGCAGGAAAGTGCGCAGAGGGACTATAGATGAACTGGGCGAAGTACCTGGTGAATCAACTGGAGATTGACTGTAGAGAATCCCAGGATCAAGGGCATGAATTCCATTTCAGCTGGCTCCTGATACTGATCGCTTTTGTTGCATGGGAGCTACCAAAAAGTGCAACCTTCCCGGACCTTGACCCCTTTGAGCCACTAGCTGTGAAGTTCAGTACATTATGGTACTTGAACGACATGAGCAAGCAATGGAAATCAAATGTCATTTTCCACGCATACTATAACCAATTGAAAGAAGCCATAAGGAGTGAACCTCGCATCACCCCAAACACTTTATAGAGATTCTGACCTCTGATAAAGTTCAACGCAGACTACCACTTTATATACCTAACCCCACGCACTGATGAGCACCAGGAACAACTTCAGTCCTATTATAAGCTGACAAAAGAAGACCTGGAATATATCACCAAGGAATGTTCGATGGACCTCCTTGTTTTAGCAGACCCCGCAGAAATGTCCGACATCGACAGCTCCAGAACTGCGTAGGATACACCTGGGCCCAATAAGACAAAGAAAGAAAAGACGAAGAAGAATACTAAAGAAGTCTAGGATGTTGACAGCCTATCTGTAAGGATGGATTCCATTACACCAGATGAAGAAGGTGATGATGAAGAAGGTATAGAAACTGAACAACAGAAAGTTGAAGTACCACCGCCAAGGGATGAAGAAGACTCATCAAAGAAAAGGAAGGTATCACCTCTGAAATCTTCCTCCAGAAAGAAACTAAGAACCCCTGTAACCAAGATGCGAACTACCCTCACGCTGGATGACTTTGATTTCATTGTTGCAGTGGTCAATGATGCTTCAAAGGAAATCATAGAGAAGCAGGAGGCGAAGCAGGAACAAATGTATAGCCAAATTGAGATCGCTCTCCAAGGAGTACAGCAAGCATTCCAGTCTAACCGAGCAATATCTACTGCACCTCTACCAGAAGGAACAACAAAAGAGGGATATGAATCAGTTCAGCTCCACAAGATTGTTGCTACAATCGAAGTACACCTTTGACGTGCTCAAGAAGAAAAGTCGTAGGCCACCCAGGCCCTAAAGAAAACACAGGAGGAAAATATTGAACAACACCAAGCCGCGGAACAAGAGAAGAATGCTCTCCAAGCAAAATTTGAAGAAGACGGAGCGAAGATCCAAAAAGAGAAAGAGCATTTGCTCGCAAAGTAGATAGGAATTGAAGAAGATGTCAACAGAGAATTTCACTCTGTGACCAGCTTAGAGCAGAAGGCCGAAGAACCCATAGAGTGCCAAGTGACGAAGCTGGCTGATGTTATTCAGCAACTTCAACAAAGGGTCATGGAATTAGAGTTTCAGACCATACCATAGACTCCACAAGAAGTGCACGACCAGCGAGAATTAAATGCTCAGAGCACAGTCGAGAGGATTAAAACACTTGCTGCAGAATGTAAATAGCTAAGTAGTAGAAGCATGTAGATATATGAACAACTATCTGAAGACCCAGAGTTGAAGAAACTAGAGTCCCAACTCCAAGAAGAAAAGCAGCACACAAATACAATACAGGCGCAGCTTAAGCTCATGTCACCTATCGAGAGGATGAAGAGATCCCAGGAATAGCGCATTGCCCAACAACTCCTTCTTACCATGCAGAACAGAGTGATGGAAGACACCCAGAAACTCCAGCCAAGCCAGGAGGCGGCCTACCTACTGTTCGAATAAATTGAAGGCCAAGAACACTACTAGAACAAGTAGTTGTTACAGTCGAGCAACAACTGCAAGGACCTATCAGTGAAGCGGTTGTTCAGGAATTTGTTGATCAAGAAGAAGTAGCACAGAGACAAGTCGAAGTAGCTCAAACCAAGCTCGAGACCTTTGAGGCAAACTTACCTAGACTTGAGTGGACAAGTCACAGGTGAGTGTTGGGGGCCTGTTGGCCCTTGACCAAGTTTTGAGGAACACTTGGTCATATTTGACCTTTTTTGGGACTTTGACAGCTTGTCAAAGATGGAGCGCAACGCAAAGCAGAAATCATGGAATCTAGACCCCTTTTTGGGTCCTTTTTGGGTTTTGGGGGATAATGTAATGGGAAAGGGATGTCAGCCCATGGGTTTACCCATGTTTAGGCCTACTTTTGTATGTATATATAGATGTCTAGTCCATATAGAGGAGTAGTGGATGATATATCTATGTGATGTAGGCTAAGTGCCAAGAGTTGAATCTGTGTGATCAAGGCTTTGTGCATTTTGTGTAAGACTTGCAGAGTTGAGTGCAAGTCCCTGTGAGAGACTGTAGAAGGCTTTGTGCTATGATGCAAGGAAGAAGGATCTGGCAAGCTGCGAAGATATTTTGTCCTATGAGGAGTAAGGGTTTTGAGGCTATGTGTTGTAACCTGATAAACTAAATCTAATAAAGAACAAGACTTTGTGGACGTATCCCCAGGGTGGGGGTGAACCATGGTAAATCTATGTGTTGTGCTCTGTGCCTCGACCTAATGTGTTTATCTCTTCCTTTTCTAAGTGCTTTTGATATGTTTAGATAGATCTATTTATGCTTTGTCCTTCTGAGATATGAATGAATGTTACATCTGGTATGTAATATGATTAGTGCTTGATCTGCTGACTCTAATCAATCTTGTTGTGGATAAGTACTGAATTATCTTAGATCTAAGTACATACTACAATGCTCTGTGCTATCTGCAAAGTATCATAAGAGATGAATATTGATGAATAATCTATGCTAGTTGATTGCTAAGTGTTATAATAACAGATATGTGTCCCAACTAAGGTTGCAGACACCTGAGTCTTGCAACCACCCCTGCCTCTACCTCGGGTGAGACTTCATCTGCTTCGCAGGTGTTTCCCAAAGGGCCAGTTGTTACGGTTTTGTTGGTGCATTGTTGCGGCGTTGAACCCTGGGTCTGCCCCTGTGCCAACAAGCGCCCAAGCGGAGCTGAGATCATGGGATCTCACTTGTTTTGTAGGCTTGTGGACCAAGAAAAGTGTTTACTAGGGTTTATGTAATGGGTTATGGGATGTTGGCCCATGGGTTTACCCATGTTTAGGCATTTTTGTAAAAGTATATATAGGAAGGAATGTAATGTAGAAAGTAGTAGAATCTTAGTGCAAGCAATGTAAGAGATTGGTTGCCTAGTTGTTGGCTATGTCCATAATAGGTTGAAAGTCTTAATGTTGGCTTAGTGCAAGAGATTGTAAGTTGCTTTGTGCAGACGGACTATGTAAAGTAAGTCTATGTGCTAGAAACGAGTTGACTTTGTGCCTTGACCTAGTTTTGGGAAGGAGGATCTAGCGCGCTCGACGTAGATCTTCTGTCCTCTGTGGAGTTTGACTCTATGGATTTGTGCACAGGAGCAGGTGAATGTAAGAAGATTCAAGACTAATAAATAAGAAGAGAAGAAGTTGGTGGAAGTAGCCCCACACTGGGGTGAACCACGTATATCTTGTGTCTTGATGTGCTTTGTGTGATGTGATTTATGTTGTTTATTTTCTTAGTGTTGTTGTGATAATGTATGAGGAATGGATCTAATGTTGTTTCTTAGTGTTGAATGGTATTAAAGATAATTGAATGCTAGATCCAAGATAATTCTATGTGCTAAGTGATTGGAAGTGCTTGATCTCTATTGTTACTGCGTTGATCTGTAATAAGGGTTTACTCTATTATGTGAATGAGAGACAAGAACTAATGCATATTGTTGTTTAAAGTTCTCGGTTAAGTATTGTAATCACAGATTTGTGTCCCAGCTTGGTTGTAGACACCTGAGTCCTGCAACCCCCCTGCCTCTACCTCGGGTGAGACTGCATCTGCATCACAATTGTTTCCAAAAGGGCTGGTAGTTAGGGTTTTGTTGGTGTTTTGTTGAAGTGTTGAACCCTATGTCTGGCTCTATGCCAACAAATGGTTTCGTTGTCGGGACCTGAAACTATGATTGCTGGGAACTGAAGAAAATAGAAAGCTCTGTGCGTAGATCTGTTGTTGTAGTGCACAGTATTCTACTTGACTTGTGAAGCTCTATGCTAAGAAAGAAACCAAATCTAAATAAAATAGGTAAGATCTTAAATCTTTTTGCTCTAGTAAAGGTAAGATAAATGGAAATTTTTTCTTTGAAAGCATGAATCTAGGTATGTTTGATAGATTTTGTCCTAATTTTAATGTTAGGGCATAGTTAGAAGAAAGAGTTGATATGAATAAATTTGATAGAAATGGAGAAAAATATGTTATTCCTATGCATAGAAAGAATTTTTGGACTAAAAAGTGGATGCAAGAACCTAGAAAGAATTTTTGGAGATTGCAGATCCAACACTATGATCCCAGTGCACAATTTAGGAGAGGCTGGGGATCATGTAAAAGAAAGAGAGGAATAAAATTGTGTTATAATTGTAGAAGATCGAGACATCTTGCTAAAGAATGCCCCGGTATAGGTCCTATGTGTCTTTGTTGTAAATCCATTGGTCATGAAGTTGAGGATTTCCCAAGGATGATTACTAAAATTGAAAAGATGAACATTAGACAAGAAAAATATAAAGAAGATCAAGAGACTAAGGATAAGTTAGAGAATCAGAAAGAGAAAGAATCAGAAAAAGATCAGACTATGTTAGTACAGTTAAAAGAAGCAATGGATAACCACAAGGATTTTAGTTTGTCAGAGATCTTGAAAGAAAAATAATGCATAGTCACAAGAATAGAAGACTTCAACATAGACTGTGTATTGGATGAAGAAACACACGTGAACATTATGCCAGAAAGAACTTGGGAAATTTTGGGAAAGCCTGCTATGATACCTTCATTAGGAAGGATAGGCTTGTTCAAAGGAAAGATGACAACCCTATGTGGAACAGTTATTAACATACCTATGATTTCTCATGAAACATCGACTGAAGAAGAGTTTGAAGTCATTAAGTTTATCGAGAACAATGCCCCTTTTCCACTTTTGTTAGGAAAGACTTGGATTGAGAAGGATCGGATCAAAAGGAAAGAAGAGGAGGAAGCCACAGAATAGAAAAAGCAAGAACTAAGGGATCTCATAACCAGAAAAACAGATCGACTGATAGAAGAATGAGAAGTTGAGTCGAAGCACTAGAATGAAAGACAAGTAGTTTTCAAAGTTGAAAGAATGCAAAAAGACTTGAAGAACCCGCCCATGCAAGAAGAAAGTATGTCCACCCAAGACCTAGTAAGCAAAGAGGTATTACCTTTGAACCCTTTGAAAGAACATCAACAGCGCGAAGTCACTATGCTACGAAAAGATAAGAATAAGAATGGAAAGAGGAATCCAGAGACTCATATCATAGGAAAGAAGGCAAGGAAGCTCGGTAAGAAGAAATCCAAACTAGAAAAACTACAGGAGGCTCCAAAAAAGACTTCGCAGGAGGCAAATATGTAGAAGTTGAACCTCATCGGAATAGCAGAACTACGCAGAATGGGACTTTTCCACGATGAAGCAATATGACTGTTGGAGGCGCCCTGACCGTTAGAATAACACTTTGGAATGTCTAGAAATGCAGTTATTAACGAAAATACCATCGTTGGACCATTGAGACTGCGCCATAAAGAAATGATTTGTATTGATTGAGGCCTTCCTGCCCGTTGGAGGAATATTTTATGACGCTTGTTTATTTAACCCGTCAGATGCCGCGCTGAGACCACTTTTTGCCACCTATGATTATCCGAGATAACAGAGAATCAATTTCATATCATGTTGTGATTTCTAGACCTCACCATCTGTTTGATTACCTTGCTCATATGTTCACCTACCTGATCTATTTGGTTACAAGTGTGAATTTCAGGCGAACATAGCGCGTTAGAGAAGTCTGTGGAGGAGATTCTATTAGATCTCATGGCTGAGAGAGTTATGTCTTTAGGAATACAGGCATCGTCGACTAGAGGATTGCAATCATCCCCCTCGATTGGACGTCATTCCATCCGTACTACTGAGAAGTGAAGCAAGAACCACAATGATCTGGCTAACGCGAAGAAGATGTCATCAGTCTTGCCAAAGTACATACTGCCTTTGGCTAGAACGGTTAACTCTGATAGTATCCCATGTGAATTTGAGTACACATTAATCATTGTGTACATCCCGAAGGGGATACGCATAGTTGGACCCCAGTTAGGACACATCCCAGCCTTGAAGAACAACGACGTCAACCTCGGAGACCGGAAGAACTACACAATGCTCGCGCCACATATGTATTTGACGAAGACGATTGGGAAGAAGCCACACATAGTCTCACAACCGTGGATTAAGGAGCTCGCGCAATCAACGATCTTGAATGTAATGAAGATCCCTCATTTTGGTCAACATCAAGAGGTTAATGCCTACGTTAAACTCCTCCTGTCGTGTTATCATGGAGGATATATATGGCTCGATAGGCACATCACTGTGGATCGAGAGATGATCCACCTCATCACAGGACTGAGCATGTAGGGACCGGACCCTCAACAATTCTACCCAATGAAGACTTCAGATCACTCCCTAGCACAGCGCATAAAGGAAGACTATGGCAATGTAGAAAAGGGAAAGCGAGGCTACAAGGTAGCCTCCATCCAGGATGGCATAGTGTGCCTATCTTGTTAGCTTATAGCTGGAAAGATCGTCAGAAATAATCGTCTGATACAGGTCACTGGATTTGTAGTAGACCTCGCATGGAAGTGTGTAGAAGGATTGCAAATGAACTGGGTGAGTTACCTCGTCAATGGGCTAGAAAAGGACTACCATGAAGCGCAGGATCAGGGATATGAATTCCATTTTAGTTGGTTACTGGTATTGATCGCCTTTGTCTCTTAGCAGATGCCGGAAGGAGCAACATTTCTAGAAGTTGAGCCATCGAAGCCATTGTCCGCAAGGTTCGCCACCTTGTGGTATATAAATGATATGTCGAAGCAATGGCAGTCGAACATTGTCTTCCATGCTTACTACCAGCAGCTGAAGCGTGATATTGAATCATTTCTACACATGAAACTGAATACATTGCACCAATGAAGACCACTAGCAAAGTTTCACGCAGATCAGCACTTTATCTACATCATTGCGCACAGGGATGAGAGTAAGGAGGAATTTCATTCCTATTATAAGTTGACCGACAAAGATATGGAGGAGATCACCAAAGAATGGCCAACATAGTTCCTTGTACCGGTGGAAGATGAAGAACTCTCCAACCCTGACATCATTGGAATTCCCTTAGTCACCTGGGTCGAGCATGATGGACAGACTAGTGCGAAGAAAAATAAGAAAAAGGAGGAAGTGCAAAACATATAAAGTGATGGGGAGGACAGCACCTCAAAGGAAAGTAGGCATGACTCACCTGCAGTAGGAGGAGGAGATGAAGTGAATCTAGAAGAAGGAGGGGAAGAAGGAGAAAAGAAAGACAAAGGTGAAGTTACATCGCTGAAGGATCCCCCTACAGAGGCTGAAACATCGAATAAAAGGAAGGTTTCTCCATAGAAACCCTCAGCAAGAAAGAAGACCCATGCCAATAATCCTCAGTTAAAGAACATGCTCATAGAGGATGATGTCATTCTAATCATCACAGTCATGGAGGATGCTTCAGAATATATCTTGCAGAGACATGGAGTGAAGCAGGAGACGATGTATGAACGAATCAAGAAAGAACTCAAAGACATACAATAATCTATCCATTCGAGCTGCAAAGTACCTACTGCACCTTCTTCATCAAAGATTACAGACTTGGGGGATGATCCTAGCCAATTACGAAGACTAGTAGATGCAATAGTGGCCCGACTTTGTCAAGTCCATGAAGAAAAGGAGAAGTCTACAGAAGCCTTGAAGGAAGAAAAGGAGGAGATCGTGGAGAAACTACAAGTTGTGCAGTATTGCATAACTATCTACGAGAGGGAGAAAGATGAAATTCGAATGATGTTTGATGAGGACAAAGAAAAGATACAAAAATAAAAAGGCTAGTTGCTCGCAAAGCAGACTGCGGTCAAAGAGGAAGTGACTACAACACTTTGCTCTGTGTCAGGCTTGGCACGGGAGGAAGAAGAGTCAATCGAGATGCAAGTGGGGAAGCTCGCTGAGGCCATTCAGCAACTTCAAGCACGGATAACAGAGTTAGAACTTCAAGTAGTTTCGAGCACTCCACAAGAAGTGTGCAATCAGAGGGAAGAAATCGCCAGGAGTGCAGTTGGAAGGATTAGGGCACTTGCCTCAGAATGTAAGCAATTAAGTAATCATAGTGAGAATACCTACAAATGACTTGTAGAATATCTGGAGCTGAGGAAACTAGAAGCACAGCTCCAAGAGGCACTGCAGGAGGCATCCACCATCCAAGTGCAAATGAAATCACTCATTGCAGTTGAGAAAATGAAGAGATCTCAGGAACAACTCACAGTTTAGCATCAGATTACTGTCATCCAGAGAAGAGTCATGGAAGTTACACAGAGACTCCAATTGGTGCAGGATGAAGCCTGCATGATTTTTGAAGAGATTGAAGGATAAAGATCGTAGCTAGACCAAGTGGTTGCGACAGTGGAAGAACGCCTGGAAGGGCCTTTTATAGAGCAATTGATTCAAGATTTCACCGAGTAGGATACTCTAGTGAAGCAGGAAGTCAAGGAAGCTCGAGCTAATATCAAGGCCTTTGAAGCAGTGTTTCCCATATCTAAGTGACTCGGGATGAGTCACATGTGAGTGTTGGGGGCCTTTTGGCCCTCGACCAAGTTTTGAGGAAACATTGGTCGTGTTTGACCATTTTTGGGACTTCGATAACCTCGTCAAATATGGAGCACCCAAGTGGAGCTGAGATCGTGGGATCTCACTTGTTTTGTGAGCTTGTGGACCAAGAAAAGGGTTTACTAGGATTTATGTAATGGGTTATGGGATGTCAGCCCATGGTTTTACCCATATTTAGGCATTTTTGTAAAAGTATATATATGAAGGAATGTAATGTAGAAAGTAGTAGAAGCTTAGTGCAAGTAATGTAAGAGATTGGTTGCCTAGTTGTTGGCTATTTGCACAATAGCTTGAAAGTGTTAATGTTGGCTTAGTGCAAGATATTGTAAGTTGCTTTGTGCAGATAGACTGTGTAAAGTAAGGCTCTGTGCTAGAAAGGATTTGGCTCTATGCCTTGATCTGGTTTTGGGAAGGAGGATCTGGCGCGCTGCATGCAAATCGCCTATCCTCTATGGAGTCTAACTCTGTGGATTTGTGCACAGGAGCGGGTGAATGTAAGAATATTGAAGACTAANGGTGGAAGTAGCCCCACACTGGGGTGAACCACATATATCTTGTGTCTTGATGTGCTTTATGTGATGTGATTTATGTTGTTTATTTGCTTAGTGTTGTTGTGATAATGTATGAGGAATGGATCTGATGTTGTTGCTTAGTGTTGAATGGTATTAAAAATAATTTAATTCTAGATCCAAGCTAATGTTATGTGCTAAGTGATTGGAAGCGCTTGATCTCTATTGTTATTGCATTGATCTGTAATAAGAGTTTACTCTGTGATGTGAATGAGATACAAGAACTAATGCATATTGTTGTTTAAAGTGCTCTATTAAGTATTGTAATCACATATATGTGTCCCAGCTTGGTTGTAGACACCTGAGTCCTACAACCCCCCCTGCCTCTACCTCAAGTGAGACTACATCTTCTTTGC
>JASDQU010030675.1:0-18641 GCA_032191745.1 Picea mariana | reverse complement strand
AATAGATTTTTTATGTTATTAATTATTTCCTATATGCAACAGACTTAGGTAGGTTACTTGTTCTTGGCACATATAGTGTAACGACTCTTTCGATTACGAATCTCGGATTGACATTTAAATGAGTGTAAGATATACATTGAACATATTTACGCACCAACATTTTGGCGTCGTTGCCAGGGAGTTGTAAATGGTAACATGTATCATTTTGAGTTTTTGATTGGTTTGATGAAGTATTGGATTGGATTTGAGGATAATCTGAGGGTGAAGAGAAGACGGTAAGACGAAAGGTAAGAACCTGCGCATCCACTTTGGTGGGGTTTCTCCAAAGTCAGGTTGTCCTCCTACCTTTAATTAGGAATCTGTGTTTCTCATTCATTTTATTTAAAATTATTTTATGAGTAGGTATAGGGATAATAAAGGTATATTTATTGCTCCTAAAATCTCAGAAAATACAGAAAAGCAAACAACAAAGAAAACCCCCCCTTATGCTAATTCATCGAAAATTCGTGTAGGAAAAATTCTCAGAGGAGAGAGCTCAAAGGTAGCAATTGCAACAACAACAAAGGCACTAAATCTGAAGCCACTATTTAGATTAAATACATAAGATAGCAAGAAAGGGAGGAAGCACTGGTGACCCCATCCAGAGGAAAAACTGGAAAAGAAGCAGAGGTAGTAATAGAAGAGGTTGCATTTGTTGTTGGAAGGCCACACAAAACCTTGGAACAACTAGAGATACCAGGTAACCCAGTGGTGGAACCATCACTCAATGGAGAAAATTCACCACCTCCCTACAGGTTTCTTGGAGACATGGCAGAAGAAGAGGGAAACATAGCCAATGAAACAGAGACATTTGGATTCCCCATACTGGATATTGCTAAAGACATTGCTATGAAGAACATTCCATTATCTTCACTTCCTCATTTGCGAGGAATGTCGACAGAAGACCCTGACTCGTTTTTATTTGAATTTGACATATTGTGTAGGAGTTATAACTACAAAGATAATGCTCAAAAATTAAAACTTTTCCCAGCTACACTAAAAGATTTGGCATTGAGGTGATTCATGAGCCTAGGGGAACACACAATTTTATCTTGGGATGGTATGAAAAATACCTTCCTCCATAAATACCAAGATTACTGCAGACCTAGGGATTCTATGAATGATATATTCAAAATGAAACAATCTAAAGAAGAAATCTTAGAAGACTACCTAGAAAGGTTCTTATACAATTACGAAAAGACTAAGCAGTTATCCTTAGATACAACTACAGATAGGACTGTGTTTCTAAAGGGTGTGAGGGATGATTGCATTGAAGTGTTAAACCTCATGAGTTTTGGGGACGTATACCAAAATCCATTTGCAGACATAAAAAAGTATTGTAAAAGATACTCTCACAGTCAAGCTAAAACAGGGAAAAGTATAAGGGACCCTACCAACAGAATTGCTAAACCCACATCCGGAGGTGTCACGAGGATTGAACTGGGAAATCTATTGGAAAAATTTAAAACATATATCCTAAACACCATCAGTTCCCAACTAGATACCATGAAAATTAAAAGAAAACAAGAGGAAGAAAATGTTGCGTTAACAATTTTCAGTCATCAGTGTAGGAGGAAACACCCTAAAAAGGAATGCCCCCTTAATGTTATTGAAATTTGTGGTCTATGTACAGAGGACCATCCTATTAACGAATTCCCTTCTCTTCCCGAACTCAAGGCCATGTTCAAGGGAGGAGGAGAACCTAAGACATATTACCCCCCTAGGAGACCATGGAGACAACAAAACCCCAGCATGTTTGTCGACCCAATTACACAATACCCCCAACAACAATGGGTACCCCCTATGTATTTTCCTCAATGGTCGACACAAACCCAACCTTGGCAATAGGGGTGGATAGGACCTGTATATAGGAATGTTCCCTTCCAACCAACAAATTTTCCCACCTATCCACAATATCCTTCGAATATTTCATAGCTACTCCCAGGATTTAATCCCCCTGCTCTTCTTCTGCCCCCACAATTACAACAACAACTCGCACTACCCATGAATCCAAATATGCAACAACCAATACAAGTTGCACCCATACAAAACCCTCCTCCGCCTACCCCTATTCCTTCACAACTTATCCCTAACCCAAATAACAGACTGACACAACCTATACAAAACGTTGAAGTACAAACCTTTCCTACATATGTAATAATTCCAGCTCCATTTAATGAATTGAATTAAGACCAGGAAGGATTGTAAAAAAAAAAAATCCCACTATGGTCATCCAAGAAGAACAAGAGCATAATCACACAAACCAAGAAGAACAAATAGATGTCCAAACAGTTCAAAGAGAAGAACAGACGACTAATCCATTGAACGAAGAAAGAAACACTCTGGTACAACAAGAAATTCCTTCTCCCAACTCCCTCGCAACAGAAACACCCCATAAAATGAATCCCCCTTACCCAGAAAGGTTGCTCGTAAAGAAAATTGAGGAACCTCTAGAAAATAATCTAGAGAATGAAATCTGGAACATATGTGTAAAGATCCCACTACTACAGGTCATTAAAGACATATCTATCTATGCTAAAATTGTAAGGGACCTTTGCATTAAAAATCTAGGGGGAAAGAGGAAGGAACCTCCTATCATACGGGTGGTAGGGCAGTTATCTGAATTTATAACAGAAATGCCTTCCAAGTATAGTGATCCAGGGAACCCAGTGGTAACCATAGAAATCAATGGTGTTGCCTTACCTAACAGATTGATTGACCTAGGGGAAACAATAAATGTGATGTCAGTAAACACTATGAAAACATTGCAACTAGATCACTTAAGACCTACACAAACTTTGTTAGAGCTTGCAGATAAATCAGTCATCACCCTAGCAGGAAGTTTAGATGATATAACAGTGACATTGGCCTCTTGGGAATACCCTGTGGATTTCTTAGTAATCCATCCCAAATCCCCCAAACCAGAACACCCAGTGGTACTCGATTGACCTTGGTTGGCCATTGTTGATGCATTCATCAGTTGTTGATCTGGAGAAATGACAATTTCCAATGGCACTCAAAGTCAGAAACTTATCCTTTTTCCCTCCACCCAACCAACCACTAAATCTCCTCTCTGTTTGGAGAATCTCTATGGGGAGGAGGATTGTACTTCACCCTTGTTGACACTTGAACAAGTAAAAGGAGTACAAGAGAACTCTAAAGAACAAATCCTAAGTTTACTCTTGGTTGCTTCGACATGCATTGACTATCCCCAATCTTTCCCTAACTACACACACATCTTTAGCTTTGAATTTCAAGAAATTTGGCACCCTTCCACTTCTACAATAGACACTCTTTCACAAGTAGAGGAAGGGAAGGAATCATCTATCCAAGCTATTGAAATCAGTCCTGGAAAGTCCTTATATATCAATGCTATCCTAGAAACAGATCAACAACAAAATTTGATACAAATGATTCAAGGGAAATTTGATGTGTTTGCATGGGATTACTCTGACATGAAAGGGATCCACCCAGATACCTGTATGCATCATATTTACACTAAAAATCAGATCAGACCTGTCAGGCAGCCCCAAAGAAGAATGAACCTAGCCTTGAAAGATATAGTAAAGGAAGAACTCCAAAAACTCCTACAAGCCAATTTCATTTACCCTTTATCAGATAGCAAATGGGTCTCCCCATTAATTATTATACCAAAGAAAAATGAGAAATGGAGGAATTGTGTGGAATTTCGAGAATTAAACAAGGCCACCTATAGGGACTACTTCCCTTTTCCTTTCATAGATCAGGTCTTAGACACTTTATCTGGGAAGAGGTATTTTTCTTTCCTGGATGGGTTTAGTGGTTACAACCAAATACAGATTTCACTAGAAGACCAGGACATGACCACATTCACCTGTCCTTGGGGAACCTATGCCTATAGAGTTCTCCCCTTTGGGTTATGTAATGCCCCAACTACCTTTCAAAGGGTTGTCTTGGCTATTTTCTCTGATTTGACCAATGATTGTGTGGAAGTCTACATGGATGATTTCACGGTATATGGGGATGATTTCCAACAGGCATTGGATAATTTGGAGAAGGTACTGGTTAGATGTAAAGAGACCAACCTCTCACTAAGTCATGAAAAATCGAGAATGTTTCTTACCAAAGGAATTGTTCTAGGTCACCACATCTCCAGTACAGGAATAAGAGTGGACCCTACCAAGATTGACATTATTTCCCAAATTAAGATCCCTAGCTCACAAAAGGAAATCAGAAGTTTCTTAGGGCATGTCGGCTACTATAGGAGGTTTATTCAAAATTTTACAAACCTAGCTGCCCCCCTTTTCAAAATTCTAATGAAAGATGTTGAATTATGTTGGGATGAGCAATGCCAAATCTCCTTTGAAATCTTAAAAACAAAACTTTCAAGTGCCCCTACTTTTAGAGGTCCAAATTGGTCTCTTCATTTCCATATCTACACAGATGCCTCAGATACCACTTTGGGAGATGTATTAGGACAAAGGGAAGGGCAGATTCCTTATGTTATATACTTTGTTAGTAAGAACCTCTCACCTGCTGAAGCAAACTATACTGTCACAGAAAAATATTTTTTATCAGTAGTACATGCCATCAACAAGTTTAGACACTATATAACAGGATACGAAGTTTTTGTGCACACTGACCACTCAGCTATCAGATTTCTAATGAATAAACCTGTTACAAATGATAGAGTAACTAGATGGTTGTTGTTACTACAAGAATTCAATATCACTATCATAGATAGGCCTGGAAGAGACAACTTGGTTGTTGATTTCTTGTCTAGACTTATCCATACAGGTGACAGTACTCCAGTAGATGATGATTTTCTGGATGACAATTTATTTTCCATTTATACTTTCACCCCTTGGTATGGAGACGTAGCCAACTATCTGGTAACCGGCAATCTGCCTCAAGGTATGACATCTAGAGAAAAACATATAATTATTCAGCTAAGTGCCATTTATATGTGGCATGAGGATACCCTATACCGAACCAAACCTGATTTGGTAATCATAAGATGTGTTCAGGAAGACAAAATGCAGGATATCTTCAGAGATTGCCATGATGGCCCATGTGGAGGCCATTTTGATGACAAAAGGACAGCTTACAAAATCCTACAGTCTGTCTATTATTGGCCAACCATCTTCAAAGATGCAAAGAAATACGTGGCCAACTGTGATGATTTCCAAAGAATGGGAAAACCTACAGCAGTCGACGAAATGCCACTCCAAGCCCAAGTAGTAATCGAGCCCTTTGAAAAATCGACCTTACATTTTGTAGGACCTATCAATCCCATGTCCTGCAGAAAAAAGTACATATTAGTCTGCACAGACTATGTAACAAAATGGGTAGAAGCCAAGGCTTTGTATTCAACCAATGAACAATTTGTTGTAGACTTTCTCTTTGAGGAAATTTTCACTCATTTCGGGGTACCTCGGGAAATAGTCATTGACCAAGGGACACAATTCACTTTAAATTTGATCAAGGCTCTTACCGAAAAATACAAGATCAAACACAGAAAGTCTTCGCCCTATCACCCCCAAGCCAATGGCCAAGTGGAATTGACCAACAAAGTGATAGAGGCCATCCTCACTAAGACTATTCAGTTGTATCACAAAGACCGGGCCGATAGGTTTCCTGAGGCCTTGTGGGCCTACAGGACATCCTGGATAAATACAACAGGCCATACACCTTATGAGTTGGTGTATGGGAAGCAAGTACTATTTCCCATAGAGTTTTAGGTAAAGACCTTCAAAACTGCCATGCAATTAGGAATGGACCTGAACGAAGCTAAAAAATAGAGGCTATTACAATTGAATGAGATTGATGAGATAAGACATGATTCTCTACAAAGAACCATCCTGATATAAGAGAAAAGGACCAAATGGCACGACAAGTACATTAAAAAGAAGTCCTTCTAGCCAAGTGATTGGGCCCTCCTATATGATAGTAGATTCAAAAATTTTAAAGGTAAACTGTCTACTAGATGGATGGGGCCCTATGAGGTTGATACAGTCTATGACAATGGTTCAGTAAGGATAAATACCATTGATGAAATTCAGACTTCCCTTGTTGTAAATGGGCATCGACTAAAGGTTTATCACAAACCTCTGTCAAAGGAGGGTTTTGTCAAAAATGTTCTTCAGACTTCCGAAATGCAACTGATAAGCAAGAGGGTTTCTCCTCCTGCTGACCTACCATAGTAAGTTCAAATTGTATAAATTCATTTTTTGTACATAGGTGTGTCATGAGAAGAAGTTTTTCTTTATTTTTGGTATAAATAACAAAAGCAAAATAAAACAAAATGGTGGTGTTCCCATGTAGATAAACAAATAAGGAGGACAGCTACTAGAGAGAGTCTTTTTTAAGTTTTTTAGACTCTTTAAATTTGAAAATACCGGCAAGAAGGAACTGGCCTGGGCTCGATAAAAATCCACGGGATAATATAGAGAGTCTTCTTTAATTTTTTCAGACTCTTTAAAATTGAAAATACTGGCGAGCAGGAACTGGTCCTGGCTCGATAAAAATTTATAGGACAGTATAGAGAGTTTCCTTTAAGTTTTTCAGACTTTGTAAAATTGAAAATACCGGCAAAAATTAACTAATCTGGGCTCAATAAAAATCCACAGAAAATTAGTAGTTAGGATTATTATTGTTATTGTAATAAAAAAGGAAATGCTAGCAGAAGCGTGATCACCTTGGTTCCAAAAGAAAAGGCGTTATGTCATCTCAGTCACTGGTCATTACAGAATACCCTCCTGTTACAAAGATTTCTTGCTTCATTCCTCTACAAACTTTGGTAAATACATCGTTTTTCAGACGAATTTGATCACAGAACACCAGCTATTCCTACAAATCACTGCCACCAAAATCTATGTCAAAGATTTTTCAAGCACCAAAAAAAAATGTTCATCTCTGTGCTTATCTGGCACCAATGATCACCTCTATGTCATCTAGTACTGGATCCTATCTGGTATAAAAGAAGGGACCATGCACTATTATGGTACTAATTACAAATTTTACACACAGGTGATCCGGTACTTGAAAAAAACCGGCACTCAAGTAATCTGGTACTCAGATGATCTGGTACCAACTACAAAGTCTACACACAAGTGATCCGGTACTCAGATGATCCCGTACTAATTTCAACTCTACACCCAAGTGATCTGGTACTTAGATGATCTGGTACTGGTAAGAATATGATATGTAACTTTCATCATGTTTCCAAGTCATTGTCCAATTATTAGTGCTAGGACATACAAATTCGACACTTTTTTTCGTGTTATTTAAAGGAATTATACTAAATATGCATTTAGAACATCTGATTGCTCTTGGATCATGACATACCCCTGTTTTCTCATGAATCTCTGTAAAAATCTTAGACTACACTTCCCTAAAGAGAAAATGTCCTACGAAATATCAAGAGTGCAAGGTCATGATGTCTTTTGTCGGATCAAACTCGTACTCCCTCTGTCTATCCGGTAAATAAACCCCATAAACTTATGATTCGTTGCCATACTATATGAAACGACACGAACCATGAATCACAACATATCGAGTAATGATCCTAGTCGATTTCATATACACGAGTCCCGATCATAATGACCACATCCTTCCGTGAATATCGTCTGACACCAATCTTCCCACAAATCCACAAACCGTTAGTGGATCCGACTTACCTCACCATATCATCATGAGTATCGACGTGACCATTGTAATCTACACTTCCATTCATAAAATCTCTTCTTGATGGCTCTGCCATCCATATGAGCGTTAATTACTGTTTTTGTCACACCATCTACAAACACCCTATGCCTTTGTATCCCTTGCATATTTTTCCCATCTGATACTCTATCATAGCCTATGTTATCCAGTACTCAACCCTCGACCCTCTATCCATGCTTTATTGATCCGGATTTATGTAGGAACATAATGAAATACAGAAATACACATAAACACAGAGATGCAATGGAAATAAGACTTCATTTCATTAATAACAAATGATTGAAATATGCTTACAGACGGAATGGAAATAAACTAGCTAGGCGCTGTTAGCTTATCTCTGAGAAGAGATGTGGTCGCTACTCGCATCCGTGAGAAGATGGTTACAATGAGGCTCTAAAGGCCCTTTTACAATAAACGGGAATGCCAAAAGTCCTAGACATCCAAAAACNACCTAGATCTCGAAAAACCTTCATTTAGGCCCTCAAAATGGCCCCGGAAGTTAAAACCTGCTAAAAATAGTAAATTGCCAAAATTGTCAGAAAACAATTTTGAGCCAGTCGGAAAAGGTGGATGGCCACTGATATCCACCTGGATCATTTATCCACCTGAGAGAATTGTTTAATCTAGCATGGGGGTCGACAGGCATGAGCCCATATTCCAAATATACAGAGAAACAACATAATATCAGGTTTGTAAAAAAAATATGAACAGGCAGGGTGGGTGCCATTCTTGGAAAAATTTAAAGGTCATCATGAGGGAATTTCTATTGTCTTTGTGCAGACATATGATGGAGAAAATGTACAGTTTGGGGACATGAAGTTAACAATTACAGAAGCCACTATAGCAGAAGCTACGGGTCTCCCGATGGTTGGATTAAAATAATCCAAGAGAGTGATCATTAACAAAAAACTCTGTCAAAAATTCCTCAAGCCAGAACATCAAGACCCCAATTGGACCAAGGGCGTCCCTCGAAGCTACATCAAAGAGGAATATTGGACGATGCTCATAAGTCTGTAGAAATTCCTCACCTGCGAGGGAAGGTATGTCGTGACCTTCATTTATCATTTAAATCTTTTATCACATTTCGAAGGAGGACCACAGATTAATTTTCCCCACTTTCTATGGATGAGTTTAAAGAAAATGGAAAGAGGGGTGAGGTCAGTTTCCAAGAAACCTGAGACTAGCCTTCATCATCATGGTTTAATCAAACTTCTGGTTTTTCATGCTTTAAAAACACAAGTTGGTAGTTGGAAGCAGTTACTCCAACAAAGTTTTTCTCAAGAAAAATCCAAATCAGTCGAGACACAGGAGGCAGGGACACACAGTGAGGGTTCAAGAAGAAAGGAAAAGAAAGACAGAAAAACGACATCAAGAGGTAAATAAGACACTGCTATGCCCAGATCATCTCATCTCATTAAGAAAACAGTGACAGAAAAGTCTGTCGTAGGGGAACCTGCTATATCGAGAAACAAGACAGTCACTCAATTCCAGAGAGTAAGTCCTACCTCGATTCAAAAGAGTAAAAGATGAAAAGAATACTCAGAAACAGGTGGTAAATCAGACAATGTTCCTGAAACAATCGTGGAAATGTCATTAGAACCAGCCATCCAAATAGAGAAGACCCCTTACCTCAATTTACAAAGAAATAAAAAGTCTGCACAAGATAAATCATCTAGCTCAGTCCTGTGCTCTAAAGACCAACAATCACAGAATAAGAAACAAAAGAAGGAGGAGACATATCAACAAGAGATTTTACTAGAGCCAACTATAAAACCCCCTTCGAAATCCTCTAAAGAATTGAAAAGTATTTCTGAAGTTACTTGGCCTTCCCAAAAATCAGTTGGCGAATTGAAGGAAACCGCTAAGGTGACAAGAAAAAATAAAAAGAAACTAGAAGGGAAGGAGGCACAAGTTCTAGAGCCTATGCCTCAATCTTCCAGGATAGGAATACGGATTTGCCAACAGAAGCAAACCCCAAAATTTACAACTCAAGGCCGCAAGATAAAATTCAAGTCAACACAGGAGGAACAGGCATCCAGGCCTACCCCTATCAGCAAATCTAAGAAAATGAAACTGTTTGAAGAAACTCCTACCCCTATCAGAAAGTCTAAGAAATTATCGTTGCCCATGCGCAGGACTACCATAAGTATGGCCAAATAGGTGACAACTCCAAACATACCTTCTCCTCAAGGGGAATCCATGGATATTCTGACTTCTCCAGAAAATGGGAGTGGTTGGGGAGCTACCACAAGCGAAACATAAGGACTGGTAACAATAAGTGATATGGAAGGGTTGGTGACAGAGGCTTTGAGGGATTTGAGGAAAGAAAAAGAAGCTCAAGAGGTGGTAACTCAAGAAGCACTCACATCGAGCCCATACAAGTCCCTGAGCAGACGAAAAATGATAATAAAGACTTTGAGGAGTCTGAGGAAAGAAAAAGAGGCTTGAGAAATGGTAGCTAAGGAAGTACTCACACCAAGCCCAGACAAGTCCCTGAATGAACAAACATTATTAACAAAAATTGAGATATTGAAGCAAGAAATTGAATAATACAAAATATTCGACAGGCATATCAAGGCAGAGAATGCAAAATTGAAAGAACAAGATGCAGAGGTCTCTACCAAACTTAACAAGGTCTTATGATTGATCCATTACACTAGGGTGATCAAGAATGAATTGAAGAGTGAAGCTTCTGGTGTTAACATCCTGCAATCTGAGGAATTACAAAGGAGGGTCCAATTGTGCAGAAAGTTTTTGGGTATCAGTTTTTGATAACATTGCATGAGGACATGCAACACCTTCAACATGGGGGCAATGTTGAGTCCCTATTTTGACATAGATAATTCTCTACATTACCATGTATATAAGCCCTTTTTTCCTCTGTTATAAACCTATACTAGACTATTCCCTCCCAAAACACATACCTACTAGCTATGTTCATGTTCACAAGAGGTAATTGATGATTTAAAGCATGCTTGTTTAACTTTCTTAAATTAATTTGATTAAAGTGCTTCATTTTGTATAGTCTTAATGGTTTGATTTATGAGCAGTCTATCCAGCACTACCATACACCGTGCAATCCGGTACCAAATCCATTATGGTACCCAAGGTAATTTTGATCCAGTACTAACTCCATTCCGGTACCAAGACGTGCGTTATTCCAGCACTACCTGCTCTGCTCTATTCTGGTACCAGACTCGCGACTGTGTGCAATCCAGTACCCAAACCTTTGTTTCCATAATGCGCCAGTTGGACTAGAATGATGGTGAATATTTTGAGAAGACAGTTGAATAGAAGCACCCAAATCAGTTTTCCAGTTGCAAGAGACTTCATCACTCATGCACTTCGTGTCATGAGGATGGAGTCAATTCCTAAAAATTCGATGTAAATCTTAATTGTAAAATTTCTCAAACTGTTTAATTATTATCCATAGATATTGATAGTATCAACTTACCTTATATAGGGAATGTTGTATAGATGATAGCAGTGATCATAGAAAATGTAAAAATATACTATCAGAACCAGACGATACTTATCGTTGTCATGTATGAAGTAAAAGACTATTGATCCAATTTACCAATTGAATTAATACAGAAGATCTTTNTGACAACGATAAGTATCGTCTGGTTCTGATAGATATTGATAGTATCAACTTACCTTATATAGGGAATGTTGTATAGATGATAGCAGTGATCATAGAAAATGTAAAAATATACTATCAGAACCAGACGATACTTATCGTTGTCATGTATGAAGTAAAAGACTATTGATCCAATTTACCAATTGAATTAATACAGAAGATCTTTTATGTCAATTCTTGAATGTGGGTGAAACATTTTAGTTTGTTACTTTCTTAAGAGGTTC
The DNA here is from genome assembly GCA_032191745.1 of Picea mariana. NCBI lineage: Eukaryota > Viridiplantae > Streptophyta > Pinopsida > Pinales > Pinaceae > Picea > Picea mariana. Next base: position 7,034 of record JASDQU010030675.1, on the reverse strand, counting down.
CTTGTTGTTTCGGCAAGGGCCCACTGCCCCAACTAAGGTAAACCTCCTTGTATATGTTATGTGTGTTTGTGTGGATATTTTACAACAATGTGTGTGTGATTGGTCTTTACTTCATTTTCAAAATTCAACATTGAGTTAATCATTTTGGATTGGTGTGAATAAGCAGGTGTTAGATTGAGTAGACATTTCATTCTCAGATGTTGAAGGTAGTTATTTCATGATTTGAAGTGTGGAACTGATATTTTGAGTTTATGACTGTAGTAGATCTAGTATATCAAGGGACCAGAAGACTTTATATTTCATCTTCATGCTCTGCAATAAAGTTTTTCAGTTATACTGAACACCCCTTATGCTGGTTTGATTGAATTATATGAGGTTGAAGTTGGTTTTGATTTCGAGAATGGTTGGAATTGATTGTTTCAATTGCTATAGGAGACAAGCTTCTTAAAGTTCATCCCTTCAATTCAAGAGCCTGAAATGAATAGACTTGTTTCTCTAGGACAACTTCTCTTTGATTGACTGTTTGTTTGAGTTTCATTATCAGTTTTATCTTCTAAGTTCAGAGATATCTTGAAGCATTTAGAAATCTTAGAAATAGAGTTTTTATGTTATTAATTATTTCCTATATGCAATAGACTTAGGTAGGTTACTTGTTCTCGACACCTATAGTGTAATGACTCTTTTGATTACGAATCTCGGATTGACATTTAAATGAGTGTAAGATATACATTGAACATATTTATGCACCAACACTCTTCCTAAAGAGGATTGTACTTAGGCCCATGCTCTCAACAACTATGTGAGGTGACTTCACACACCCACCCTATTACTTGTATTAAATTATTGGTTTTGGGAACACTCAAAAGGAAATAGAAGGTTCATAGTAAGGATAACTTAGAAACATGGTTTGGGTTTAATAGACATGGATAATTCTCCCCCTCTTATGCCTCTTTCCTCCTCTTGTGGAAACTAAGCCCCAAAGTCTCCATCTGTGTCCATTTATAGATAGCAATATATTTTATTTATCGTATACAAAGTTTACATATTGCATCGCTTGACCCATGACCATACCTCGTATTTACAATATACATCGCTAAACCAAGGATTAAAAACAAGGACGTTACATTACACTATATTCAAATTCATTGTGAAAGTACATTGAATCATCCCTCTAAGTTAACATATTGTTGTTTTCCCCATTTATGTCTTGCCACTAACACATCATGAGATACCATCATTATCTTTCACCCACCTTTAAGTCACTTTAGTTCTCATCAAAACCAAAATAAAGTAGCATGATAAGACTTTCATTAACTACCTAAAATAAACCATCTAAGTCATATATCCATATACATTCAATTAATCCATATCATCATCATCATCATCATCATCATCATCATCATCACGAGACATGAAAATACTGAATATGTTTGAGTAATCTTTTGACATGTCTTTCTATCAATGAGAAATCAAGATATATAAGCATGAAATAGAATTAATAACCATGTTATCAACATAAAAGAAAAGTGTAAATAAGCATTGAAACACATCATCAATATGACCTCAATTCATAGTAGGAGTACTCCCTATAGTTCCCTAGTAGGGAAGTAGGTTAATTACAATGTTTGTCATTCAATAGGAACTAGATCTTTAATAAAAAAGTATGTGTATGTCTTCATTGCGACAAGTCTTCGCAATCGTTGGAGTGTTAACTATTTTGAGAGTCAACAATTGGAATTCCATTTTGGTCAAGATTTTCTAATGTATGTTTGTATAAAATAAATCACTCTAGGGATTCACATTCAATGGGGATCATAATAGCTTCAATGAGGAAAATGGGGTATGGAGTATTGTTTTTAATTTTGAAGTTGTAAGTAATGATTTTTTTTGTATTTATTTAATTTTATTCTATGTTTCCTAGGATATGCATCATCCCCAAACCTCCAAGATACATTATGCCTTCCATCATGCAAAAAGTATTTTCTCAATCTAAAGTTCCAATTAATAATATGATTCAAATCGATACCCAAGTATTTATAGGATATACCATCTCTAAAGGTTAAAGGTTGATTGTTGAAGGAAATTTGAAATTTTGTTGACTTTTTTTTATCTTATGATCATGATTTTGGTGTGATCAACTTTTACTATTAAATAGAACCTATTGCAATTCATTGATGACTCTTAGTTGTTTTACAAGGTCCACAAGATGCTTGGCCAGGAGGACATTTTCATCAAGATATAAACATAGAATAATTGCATAGTAGTGAAGGTTGGTTACTATGCACCCATCGTCTTCTAAGAATTTTTCTAAACGATCAATATATTCAAAAAAGATTAGGAGATATAGGACAACCTTGTTTAACCCTAATATTGTAATTTATCTCCTCTTGCTAAACTTAACTATTTTTAGCTTGGAAATGACTTGTTCATAGAGTCTATAAAGACAAAACTAAGTTCAATAGGAATTCCTAAGTCTTCCATAAAATTTAAAATATTTCCCTAAGAAATAGTGTCAAAGGATTTTCTAAAATCAACGAAGTAAAAAAAATGTTTTCTTTGTTGTTATGAAAATTTTCAAAAATTTTAAAAGTAAAAATATGATCAATTATACAGTGTTTTCTTGTAAGCTTAACTAGACCTTTAGCTTGAAGTTTTTATTCTTTTATTCTTTTATTTTTAATTCGTTGATTTTATTTTCTAAAATATTTCCAAAAAATCTTAACCAATATTCAAGGAAAAACCATAATAATTATAGAGTTAAAATGATCGGTTTTGACCCATCTTTATGGACAGATATTAAAGCAATACACTCTACCATGTCTTCTTTTTATAAGGTTGTCTTCTTATAGTTGAAAATAAGGTAAGGTTATGTTCCGATACTTATGCTATAATATAGCTAAATTTATACTTATTTTAAATTTAGTTTTTTACATTTTTTAATTCTTTTTAAATATTTTTTAAATATTGTTTTCCTATTTATTTATTTTTTTAAATAAAAAATAATAATAATAAATTTGTTTAAGGGAGGGTGGAGCATTTTTGCTTTATTATTTTGTTTAAATTGTTTTTTAAATTATGTTTTTTTTAATATTTAAAATAAACACTTGTGTTTATTCCCTATTTTAGGTATTTTTTATATTTGTTTTTTTTTTTTTTTTAATTTATTTTTTCTTATGTTTTTGTTTGCAACAAGGTTAGTATTTTAATTATAATTTTAAAAGTGTTACATGTTTAAGCTTAAAAAAAAGGTGTTATTAATAATTTTTCTTTTCAATTTAAGGGTTGACTTTAAGATTTTTGATTTAGTTGTGTTTATTTTTAAGGTTGTGGTTTGAAACAAGTGGTAATTTTAAATATGAAAAGGAAAAAAGGTATTATTTGTAACATTACTTTTCTATTCATATATCGATTTTAAGATTATGGTTGCAATGATGTTAGTTGTTAAGGCCACAATTTTAGACAAGTTGTAATTTCAACCTCACCAAAAAAGAATGCTACTAGTAACATCACTTTTCAATCTAGGAGTATGTTTAAAGTTTATATTAGTGATATTATGGACCATATATGCAAAAGATTATAGTTTTAACACCCTTGAAAAAGGGTGTTATTTATAGCACCACTTTTCAAAATGGGGGTTAAAGGAACCATTAAATGTGTCCTCTAAGAAAATTAGAACTCTCGAGGGTTCTCATTAAGTAGGTAACTATGCTTGGATAGAAAGCCACAATAATCATTGGGAACCTAGTGAGACTCAGTTGAACATGAAATAGACTAGAATCATAAGGCCTTAAGGTGAATTCCACATTGGAACAACCCTTCGAATGAATTGAGCTAGCCCACTAAGCTTCAAAACTAGGAATATATACGAGACACCTTACACATTTACATCGTGGGATCGTTACTCTTATCCCTAAATGTTCAACATTTGTTAAATAAGGGTATTATATGTGTGGTATTTTGTTCGTGTCCATATGCCTTATTTGGATTATATATGTTATAAATTAGCATATTGTATTTTATTTTAATGCTAACATACATCTTTCTTCTAACTTGTAGATTAAGGGGTTTATATTTTAAATTATAGTTTCTCTAATAGAATTATTTCTCAACTTTCATTTAAGATTATTTGAAAAGGCCCAAACCACAAACTAAAAAATAAACAAAATTACTATTTGTATCAATATTATGAAAAATAGTTTCCTCAATTTCCAACTCCACAATTGATTTTTTCTATATTTATTTTGCATAAAGAAGAAGGTCTTCATGTCTCTTACACATCTCCACGCAAGTGTTCTAGTTATAACTAAAATAAGATTCAAGGCTTGAATGCTTATAAGAAGGAAATTATTTTTAATTTGTCACCATTAAATATTTGCATAAAGAATAAGGCCTTCATGTCTCTTATACATCTCCACGCAAGTGTTCTAGTTATAACTAAAAGAAGATTCAAGGCCTGAATACTTATAAGAAGGAAATTGTTTTTAATTTGTCACCATTAAATTTTTGCATAAAGAATAAGGCCTTCATGTCTCTTATACATCTCCACTCGTTCTAGTTATAACTAAAAGAAGATTCAAGGCCTGAATACTTATAAGAAGGAAATTATTTTTAATTTGTCACCATTAAATTTTTGCATAAAGAATAAGGCCTTCATGTCTCTTATACATCTCCACTCAAGTGTTCTAAATATAACTAAAATAAAATTCAAGGCTTGAATACTTATAAGAAGGAAATTATTTTTAATTTGTCACCATTAAATGTAATAGTTATATATCTATCAAAAATACTTATTACCTATTAACATTACTTTTGTTTTCTTTATATTAACTTTCATTTCAAAGTAATTACAAAATTTGCATAGGGTATCAACATGTCTTATACACTATCCTTATGCTAACTAATAACATAATATCTTCTTTATAAATTACCTATTCTTTTTCTCCCATTTTTTTATCAAATGTTTTATAAATAAACCAAATATATTAAAAATGACACACATACTTTGAGAAGAACTCTCATTCTTTTTTATTAAATACTTTATAAATAAACCAAATATATTAAAAATATCATACACATTTGTTTATGTGTGAGAAAGAATGTTTATAGACCAAGTGGGAAGAAATGAATAATGTACTATAAAAACAAGTGTTGCATGGTAGCGTAGTCCCTGCCAGGTTGGGATGGGAGTAAATGCGACCGAGTATAGACACGTGGCTAGCAAGTTGAAATACATGTGGTTTGCATGCAGAACATAGTATTCCCGAATTAGTTCTTCCTAAAATATATAAAAAAATATCAACATTTAAAAGGTTCTTGGACACGAAAAATTTAGCATTCCCAAATTAGTTTTCTTTCCATACGTTCATGGAGAGAAACACAAAAAAATAGTAGTAACGTATGTTACATAGGTTTGTGGAAAAAAACACACAGAAATTAGCATTCCCGAATTAGTTATCTTTAAAACAAGGGGTCCTGGACACAAATGAAAGTGAAATTTATCAAATTTTAGAAAGTAGAATTTTAGTTATATACATATGAAATATCTACTTTTATAAAGTATGGGGATGAGATTTTATAGAGCATGCAGGGAGCCTTCATTCCATAGTTAGTGAGTTTTTGGATCGTGGGTTATCAGGCTGGCTAGCTCAAAATTGGGCTTTTGTTGTTTTGTGCCCTACAAATAGCACCAAGAGTTCCATGATATACAAATTGACAAGTGGACTTGTGAACTATAGAAACTTATCAAAAAATAAATAGTGTTTGTTACATATCTCTGGAAATTACATCAACATTTAAAAGCATACAATAGAATAGTAATAACGTCTGTTACATAGGTTCGTGGAGAAAAACACAAAAAAATAGCATTCCCGAACTAGTTTTCTTTAAAACAAAGGGTTTTGGACAAAATCAAAATCAAAATTTATCAAAGTATAGGATCCTGGACACCCAAAAAGGTAGCATACAATAGAATAGTAACAACATCATGCAAGACAAAAAAATTAGCATACAATAGAACACAAAAAATGTAGCAAACCTCTGTACTTAGCCAATGTTTGGATCGCGAGTTCTTGGGCTGGTGGGCTCAAAATTGGGCCTCTATTTTTCCATGGCCTACAAATAGCACCGAAAGTTCCGCGATATGCAAATTGACAAGTGGACTTGCGAACTATACAAATTTATCAAAAATAAATAATGTTTGTTACATATATCTAGAAATTACATCAACATTTAAAAGCATACATTAGAATAGTAATAACGTCTGTTAAACCCAAAAGGTTAGCATACAATAGAATAGTAATAACTTCGTGCAAGAAAAAAAATTAAGCATACAACAGAACACAAAAAATGTAGCATACCTCCATACATAGCCAGTTTTTGGATCGTGGGTTCTCGGGGTGGTGGGCTCAAAATTGGGTCTCTGTTGTTCTGTGGCCTACAAATAGCATCGAGCTTCTGCGATATACAAATCGGCAAGTGGACTATAGAAATTTATTAAAACTAAATAATGCCTGTTACATATAATAACGTCTATTACATAGGCTCGTGGAGAAAAAGACAAAAAAAATAGCATTACCTATTAGTTTTCTTGAAAGCAAAGGCTTCTGGACAGAAGAAAAAATTGAAATTTATCAAAGTATAGGTTCTTGGACACCCAAAAAGTTATCATACAATAGAATAGTAAAAACATCGTGCAAGACAAAAAAATTTGCATACAATAGGACAGAAGAAATGTAGCAGACCCGAATTAGTTTTCCTTGGAACAAATAAGAAAGGTTCCTGGACACCCAAAATTTAGTATACAATAAAGGCATTCCCGAATCAGTTTTCTTTGGAATTTATCAAAAATTAATAATGTGTGTTACATCTTTCTGGAAATTTAAATGTGTTTGTCATATAGACTGGGATTGGGGCTCTCATGGACCATAAAAAGAAATAAGTACAAGAATTAGGAATTTCGAAAGAAGAAGTGCGCAACAGTAGAGAGGAAGACTTGAAAAGAAGAAATTGGAAGTTATGAGTATTTGATTACAGTT
>JASDQU010030674.1:0-22378 GCA_032191745.1 Picea mariana | reverse complement strand
TCAAAGAAGTTTATGAATCACTAAGGCATGGTTATCAGAATGAAGAATTGAATTATCATATCAATGACAAGTTGTTGTATCATCTTGGTAAAATATATATTCCACAAAGTGAAAGAGTGCATGTGATAAGAGAAGCTCACACTTCTCTCATTTCAGGGAATTTTGGAGTAGGTAAAACCGTAGCACAATTACAAAAATTATGTTATTGGCCTCGAATGAATGAAACAGTGTTCAAATATGTAAAAGGTTGTGTCATGTGTGCAACAAGCAAACCAAGTAACAAAAAGTTAGGTTTGTACAATCCACTTCCAGTTCCTTCTCGTCCATGGGAAAGTGTTTCAATGGATTTTGTAGGAGGTTTACCAATGTCTAGAAAAGGACATGACTATATGTATGTTGTTGTGGATCGATTCAGTAATATGTGTATACTCATGCCTTATAAAAAGAAGATCACAGCTGATATGACTACTCATTTATTCTTTCAAAATGTATGGGTCCATTTTGGACTTCTTACTTCTATTATTTCCGATCGAGATTCTCGTTTTCTTCGGAAATTTTGGTCATCTTTATGGGAACTTATGGACACAAAGCTAAAGAAAAGAATAGCATTTCATCCACAAACCGACGGTCAAATTGAAGTGGTCAATCGGACTGTGGTACATCTTCTTTGAGGGTATTGTGCTAAGCATCCCAAGCTTTGGGATGAACAATTGCATTATGTACAACATGCCTACAATAGAGCTATACACTCTTCTACTCAAAAGTATCCCTTCGAGACATGTTTTGGGTACTTGCCAAAGTCTCCTTTAGACTTCATTTTTGGGAAATATACAGTGGAATGTGATCAGGTTGATGCAGATAAAGACCAAAGGTTTAGTCAGCAGATTCAGGTAATTCATCAAGCAGTGCAGGAATAGTTGGAATCAAGTCAGGCGAAATACAAAAAAAGTCATGACAAGCATCGCATAGATCATCATTTTCAGATTGGTGATCAAGTATGGCTTCATATCAGCAAAGATCAACTTCAAGGTGAAGGTAGAAAGTTGAAACCTATTAGGTATGGACCCTTTACAATTTTGGACAAAGTTAGTAATAATGCTTTCCGGTTAGAATTGCCTCCTTATATGCAAATGCATTTAGTTGTCAATGTGGAAAAATTGAAATTGTATGAGCTGCCTATGATTATAGACCAAGATGTACAGGTTCAAGTACCTTCTGTGGATGAGTTTTCTCCTGAGTATCTTAATGAACTTCAGGAAGATGTAATACTGGACAAGAAGGTCAGATCTTCACGAAGAGGAGACATGGAGTTTCTTCATGTGGGGTTAAAAGGAATGAATCCAAGAAAAGCAAGGTGGTTAGAGACTGGAAGAGTGAGGAAATTATACCCTCACTTATTTTCTAAATGATTTCATACTTTTTGTGGCCAAAAAGCTTTCCAGTGGGAAGGTTTGATCCAGGTGGATCATCTCAAAACTAGATAGAGTTAAAGTATTCAAAATGCAAAGTAAATCTTACAAAGTGGAAGAGCTCATCAACAGCTTTCTGGTGACATTCGTTTCGAGAAAAATGACCTCCAGATGACGAAGATATCAGCAGTTGAAGTTTCGTCAAAGATGGTTAAAATGGTGAAAAATAGTTGGAAATGGTTAAAAAAATGTAATTTGGGGCTATGGGAATTGAACCCAAGACCTTAGGATAAGGCCACCATGACCCCATGGTTGGGAAAAAGGGGGATGGTCAAGGGCTTAGCCCTCAACCTTGCCAACACTGAGCCCCCCCATTGGTATCTAAGTGTTAGATTGAAACCTTACCATATGCCTCCACAAGCTTTGTCATAAACCAAAGACCAACCATTTGTTATAAGCGCGCCAGATGTTATAAACACACCAAACCATAAATTATATCCAAAGTCAAAACATATATCCAAACCATAATCACGCCATACCATATCACATATGCAGTGGGAGGAGAAGCCCGCAGGTTTGACCCCGAGACTTCCGCCCCCCTAACTACCACGACTACCAACGCGCCACCGTCATGAGATGTGGCGAGAGGTGGAGAAATAACCTTAAACATTGCCGATTTTGGTGGGATTTGGATGCGCACATGGCCTATGGCTCATGCCCCCCTTTTGGGCTTTTTTTCCATTATTTAAATGAGCCATGGGCATGGATCTCGAGGAGGAGTTTTTGCAGATAGAGACTGGCACAGTGACCGAGGTGGTTTTGCACAGTGACCAAGGTAGACTTGCACATAGTCTGAGGTGGATTTGTATGCAGTCCAAGGTAGATTTGCATGCAAACCGAGGTGGTTTTGCACATGGAAGGATGTGGTTTTGGACTTGCACGCATTTCGAGGCCATACGAACTGTACGGATCAGAGGCCGATTTTGGGAATTATTCCAAGAAGGGCACTTTGCATCTAGTTCTGAAATATCTCGAGTTTGTACTCAAAAGTCTCAGTTTTTCGCAAGGATTCCAGATCCAACTTCAGTTTTTGCATTCAGGCATCCAGACAGAAAAGTTCTCACATAATCTTTCGGATACACAGAAAGGTATTCATGTTCATACTTTAAAGTCTCAGAATTTCATCTTGCAGCTGTTGTTGAAGTCTGTTATTGTATATGACTGATAGAATTTAGAATTCACTTTGTAAGCATTTGAATACTTAATCTATCGGCCTTACCATTTGGAAAGTGGCCTAGAGACATAGCCAGGGGGTCTGGTGAACTCCGTTACCAATTATTGTTCATGGATGGTTTGCTTACATGTTGATGTGCTCATGTGCTTGATGGATGTTCTTTAATTTTGCATTACAAAGGTGGTTAACAGTTAAAAATTCAGATGAAAATAATGGTTAAAGATCTTGAATTTTAGATCAAGTTAATTTTCAGATCATATGGTTTCCAGGTTGTTTATTCCAGAGAAAATCAGAGGCGATATAATATTGAAGGTCTGGGAAGCCAACATAGATGAAAAGGAAGTCAAACAGGCTTGTTAAGAATCTTTTGATTCACTTGACAAAGAGTCATTAGGCCTCAACAAATATAGTATCTCTGAAGTACTAGGACAATTTGATATAGCAAAGCATCAACTTAACATTAGGACCAACATGGAAGAGGCTCAGGTTGAAATCTTACAATTAAAGAAGATTGATATTAATCAGATCAATAGATGGATAGTGAAGCCCAGTTTGCAGCTACAGTCTATAGATTTATAAGATAGGAGAATTGAAAATAGATTGCCTCAAATAGAAAATAAATTATATGATTTTGAGGAAAATAATTTCATAGAACCCTCTAGGCCGGTGGTACAATTTGTGAGCAAATGTGCTAAAAGAATCGAACAAGGAAAAAACAACACCTCCGAGAACCAATGAGGTAATCTGTACACATCATCTGTACAGATCATGATTAGAGATTATCTATTTCTGAGTTGGACAATAGGAAATAAAAACGCCTCTGCCAGCATGACGAAAAGATAAAAGAGATGCAAGTGAAGCGCTTTAGATTTCACTTTTTGTAACCTTTACTATTTTTAGAAATAAGGAGAATTCCAACCGCTTAGGGTTGAAAACCTTTTGTATAAATACATATTTAGAATAATGAACAAAGGGTGCTTCTTGCCATATTGTAACTAAGAAAACTCATCCTTTGTGAGTATTAATACAAGTGCAGACAGAGATTCCAAATTTTGTGCAATTTGAGTTATGTTCCCTTCTTGTATTTCATATTTCCAATTTTTTTTATGTTACTCCTTGATAAGTGAATGACTGCAATTTAGTACAACACCTACTATGATTATATCTCATTTAGTTATCTGATAAGCAAACAATTTTTCCTCTGTATTTTCTATCAACAAATACAAGACCTGCAAGCTACTTGGATCACTATATCATATATCCTTTCAGGGGTGCATTCCACTCTTTCTTCTACTATAAACAATGTAAGATTCTTCTATCATTGATGCCTTATCTTGTTTAATAGTTTTATAAATTTCTTCATCGCCACTCAATTTGATTAATTGACTCAGATGATGAAACATGGCCTTTGTTTTGTTCAACTATTAATTTCATTTGAGGATTTAAATTCTTACATAATTAACAGAAAGAAAAATCACTCTTAAAAACAAAGCATTCCTTAATTCTTGATGCCTGACATTATGCTTTGAGCCTTAAGTTTAATATCAGGAACAATAGTTACCATCTTCTCTTTTAGAGTGTCCAATCCTCGCTGACAACCCTCATTCCAATGAAAATTTCTATCTTTTGTCAACAATTTCTCCATTGGCACAATGATCTGTGCATACCCTTTTATGAATTTCCATTAGTATCTTGTGTGTCCCAATGTTTATCTTAACTGTCATGCTGATTTTGATGGTGGTAGATTAACAATTACTGAAATCTTGGTAGGATCTACTAGAAATACTTGCTTGCATACTATATGCCCCAATAGTATCCCAAAGGGTGTTTTGAAGATGCACTTATTGATGTTTAACGATATCTGACACTGTCTGCATCTTTCTAACATCAGCCTCAACACCTCTACATGGTCTTTCAACATAGTGTATACTGTCCAATCATCTAGATATACTTCTAGAAACTTGTGGATGAATTCTTTGAATGTGGCTATGACTACTTTGGAAAATATTGTTGGTGCATTCTTTAGTCCAAAAGGCATGACTGTGTACTGGAAGGACCCCCATTCTGTGGAAAAAGTAGTCTTGTACTGGTCTTCTAGAGCCATCTTGTTATGATGGTAGCCTGAGAATCTGTTAGTGAATGAGTAAGCTTCTTGTCCTTCTACGTTCTCCAACACCTCATTTGTGAAAGGGGTAGGGAAAGGGTCATGTAGGCAAGCATCATTACAATTCCTTACGTCGACACATATCCTTATCCCTCCCTGCTTCTTCTCCTGAACTACCATAGGGCTTACCCATTTAGATTCCTCTATTGGTTCTATGATTCCATCCTCCAACATCCTACCAATTTTTTCTTTCACTTTTTATTTATATATTGGGTTAGGTATACAGGGTCTCTATCTGACTTGTCTTGCCTCAGATCTGAGAGGTATCTTCATTTCACCTAGTTCTCCTGCTATGTCTTTCATTTCTATGAACATTGTTGGGAACAGTGTTGTGTAGGGAAATCCCCCTACGGACTAGCACTTAGGGTTATATTATGCATGCGGATAAGACCGAAAGAATCCTACTTTCTACCGTTGTCCCAAACCTAATCCCCAATTCTTTTAAGCAAATACATGGTTAAAAAAACATACTTGTTCCGGATGTTCAATGTCGATCCTTCTTCACACTTGATCACTTGCTAGTAGCTATCCTCCCGAGACTGAACTGCGTACAAAACAAGCAACAAACTCTACATGCATTTGTTCTACAGATTAATGGGTTATAGATTCAAACATATATTCACTAGACTATGAAGAACTCATATAGTGAGACGGGAAAATCATTTCTTTATTATTACTTTAATGAATCAACTTACAATGTCGAAACTGGCCACTGCTCCATGAACTTGATCCTGGGCTCCTCTTCAAATGTCCTCCAACTTCTTTGCTTTGTACCTCTCTTTGCACAATGATGGCTAAAGGGTTGGGACAATGGAAATGTGCAATTGGGTAGAGTTTATTTACTATTATTCTCCTCTTCCAAATAGGACCCCTAACCCTTCTTTTATAGGCTAGAAGAAGCGAGGTATTTGGACGAACCCTCGGCCATGCATGGCCGAAAGATTCAGTTAACTCACCCAAAGCTGTGTGTTTCGTCGACAACTTTCCTTTTTTCATGCTTTTGTAGGTACACGAGGGCTGTTTTAGGTCAGATAGCATGTACACGCGTGCAGTAATGGAGTTGGGCATGTGGGCCCTTATAAAAGAGGTTTTTTAAAGAGTTTCTCAACAATGCTTTGGCAAAGAAGGGATCTGAGATGGCCTGATTCTAGGTAAGCATGTATGGTGCAAATTAGGGTTATAACAGATGCCCCCTAATGTGTGAGGTCATAAGAGCATTTGATGGCTGAAATACATTACCAATCTTTACTGATGTGTCGAACAAGTGAGCCCAGGGACCAAGAACCGGGATGCGCCGTCTACAAAATAACAAATGTCTCACCGAGGCGGGCATACCCATGCTCAGGATAAAATAGAATCATGGCTACCAATCAAATACACTATAGATCCATGTCAAATAACTATATAAAGTGTAGCCGTGAACAATACACAGAGGAGCTACATCTCGAAATCAAAAAGATATACATATAGAGTATTCATCTTCTAGAAGCTGATATGGCCTGATGGCTGGAGATGAGGTCTTCAGAGCTCGAGAAACAACTTCAAAACGCAAGGTAGGAGTGTAATATGAATGTACAACTTCACTACCTAGAGGTCTTTGGCGGCTCGTCGGTCATGGACTAGAGAATCTTGATGATCAGACTGAAGGCTACAATGATTTCGAACAAAGACTTGATTGGACGTTCAGGATGGCTGGGTATGAGGGCAAGAGACAAATTGAAGAGAGGCCAACTCAGGCTTGGTAGAAACTTCCCTTGGACAACAACACGACAAATGATGAGACTTAGGTAGCATGGCATTAATCATAAGTTTAAGAAGTAGGAGGCAACGCAAACTCTCCATATGTTTGGAAGAATAACCAAATGGAGGAGGACACAACTCTATGTAGTGAGAACAACTTTGTAAGGTCGTATTAAATCCCATAGTTTGACAAACAAACGGATAGATGTGCTTTATCCAAGGGAAACTCATTATGCTGCCAATAAATAAAATACTTTTCCCTTCCTCTTTTTGGGGTATATTTGATTTTTTTGTGTTTTCAATAATTTTGGAAAAAAGTATAAAGGAATGTTACGTTACAATGGAGGAATGAGTGTTACAAACATACAAGTTCAAGGTCCAAGGACAAGCCTGATGTTCAGAATAATGATACTCGGGAAAAATCCTCCGGGGGCCAAGGGTGTTAAGACGCAGAATCAAAGTTCTACAAGGCTGGCATATAAGGTATGCAAATGCGGTTAACAAAACACACAATGGTAACGTCCTTCTATGTGAGTTTAACGAGCCCAAAGAAGGTAAGCTGGGTATTTTTTCATATTTAGAGAATCTGAAAAAATATAAAAGGAGACTCCACTGGGGTACCTTTTTCGAAGATAGTCTAGTTGGTTTGAAAAAGGGGTAAACTAGCACCGATAGGACGTCTATTCAAAACCATTTTAACGAGTGTAATAAAGATAAGATCACTCAACCATTTTTTCATATTTAAGGAGTTTGAAAAAAGCTTAACTATGGACTCCATCAGGAATGTTCTTCTGGACTAGTTTAACGAGTGTGAGAGAATAAGGTTAGTTGATGATCTTTTCAATTTTAGGGAGTCTGAAAAGAGCTTAACTATGGACTCCGAGGGGGTTCCTTTTTCATAATTTTAGTCCCTCAGGCCTGAAAAAGGGTTAAAATGATACCTGAGAGTACTCTTCTAGAGACCTGAAGTTTCATAGAGTATACCTTTGTTCGTATAGTTGACCGTCTGGACCGAAAAAGGAGTAAACTACAACCAGACAAACGTGACTTCAAATTTCAGTTTAACGAGTGTGAAAGGCCACAAGATCACTCGGCAATCTTTTTATGTTTAGAGGGTCTGAAAAGGGATTAAAAGAAGACCCGTAGAGGTTACTTTTCTCAGTTAATATAGATAAGATCGAAAAGAATAAATTCAATCTCACTGGATGTTGCTTTTGGATCTCAAAGTGAGCTTGAAAAAAAATAAAGTTAGCTCATGATTGACACTTTGTGGGTCGATGCCAGGTATCTTCTCGGGGAAGCAGTATGCTCCGACGAAAACATTTTCTACGACACCAGGGGTTCTGGAGATATTTATCGGTATGATTTCAGTGATGGTTTCCATATTACCCTCAACATAGACCTCATGTGTGGCTAAGGGATTAATAGGACAAGTCCTATCTCCAGTCATAGTCAAGGTGAATTCTCTGGCCTCGATTCTACTTAACTCTGGGAGAAAGTATGATCTATGATGAAGATCATGCCAGGGCTTGTCCAAACTAGTCATTGCTTCAATTACAGCTTCATCAGAGGGCAAGACTAAGTCTAATGATTTGGTATCAGTGAGATAACCCTGAGCCCAAATAGGCTCTAGAAGTGGATCGAACTCTTGTGCAAGAGTTGGATCTGTATTGGTTGAAGTTTGTTGGACTAAAGAGTATGCTACTTCAGCTATGGACAAGGGCATGGACATGCCCAGGTGCCCTTTCCCATCCATCATGGCTGATGGGGAAGGAAGTATCCATAGATCATTGAAGTAAGTCGTGCCGAATGACGAAACTTGAAAAATATCAACTTTATGGTGACTGGATATAAACTTGATATTGCCTTGAGGGGGCAGGTAATCGAAGGTAACCATCAAATATTGGCACAAAACAACCACTACGTTGACCACGCCTAGTTGAGGATTATCAATAATCGAGACCGTGGATGACCCCAATGAAGGGTCAGGTCTAGAGAAAGACAATTGATCGATGGTCACTATCCGACCCTCATGTGAAAACAACAAGACCCGAAAAACTGTAGCAACCACATCTTGCATGGAATAATTCCAACTGCTTCCTAACAAGAGGTTATAGTCGAGGGGTGCATCGACTACCTCTACCTCGACACACATGGTCTTCCCTCCTAACTGCATGGGGAAAGAGGGAATGATACCATGTGGTCGGAATGAATGACCGTTGAAAGCAGTGAGGAGAGTAGGTGATGGAGACAAAATGGGTTGGCCAACGACCTTCCAACATGCCAACGACATAAAGCATGTCGAGGCTCCATCATCAACCACTGTGTGGAAGATATTTCAAGTAAAAGTTTTCGTGGGATAAGCCACTACTATCTGAAATGCTACGTGGTAAGGCAGATGAGGTTTTAGGTCAGTTGTATCCAGCATGATTGTACCCAGATTACAAGTCTTGATAGATCCTAAAGTGGTTAACAAGGATTTCTTCTGGGAAGGGAAGCTTTGGAGGACCTCCAAAGCAGACATCACACAAGGGGTTTGTGATAAATATTCCACCACAGAATAATTCTGGGAGGCCCTTGAGTTTGGGTTGTGAGAAGCTTTTTTGAACACGCCTTTAGGGATGCGTGTCATTGTTTTGCCCAACGTCTTCTCAATCTGTAGAGGAAGAGATGGGAGTTCAGCTTCTTTGCCCTTCTCAGAAGTGCTTGGTTTAGTATAGTCATGTGCTCTAGTCAATATAAAAGTATTTCCCTTCACCATATATACATTCATGGATGTGGGGTTGTTCGAAGATAGAGAGGGTCCTTGGCTGCCCCCTTCCATAATTGCAGAGGCTTGGGTTAGATTTTTCCCATGTTGAAATGGAATGGTTAACACAGTAGGCTGTTGCTGCATCAAAAAATTTTGGGCTTCTACAAATTGAGTACATAGATGGGTCGTGTGGTCTTCCGTGCACAAGTTGCATGAACTTGTGTATGTCCCTAGAAAAGACAGGCAACTAGGTTGCCAGCGTGCGAATAGTCACTAGGCGGGTATAGTCGAAAGTCGGGTAGACCACAATGAGAAGGGTATCGAGCCTGAAACCTATCAAGGGTATCGAGAGAAAGTGTTCCAAAAGACAATTGAGGACCTCAAATGGATTCGAGACCCACGATGCTCCGTGGCAAATGCAATCGACTGAATCCCAAGACAAGCCCTCTATATGTGTTCTCCACTATGATTGGTCTAGCTTTGGAGGGGTTATCTCCGCTACCTTTCCGCACGTGACCTCGTGTTTATCCCATGTGTTAGAGGGGGGTCCCATATGACTTTCACGATACTATACTTGGACACTCCCTAACTCAGACTCCAATGTTTGATTTTAATCGCCTTGAAGAGTTTCCTCTCCAACCTAATCCAAGGCCCTAATCCTGAACTAGTTGGTTAACCCTACAAACATAAAAGTCTAATGAATTTTAGATTTAGCTTTAATTTTATGGCTTGTCTTATGTCAAGGGGTATGAAAGTGAACTAGTGATGTTTGAAAGACGAAAGTAAAAATGAACAGAAAGCTAGAAACAAAAACCTTCACTTAACGCAAATTTTCAACAACTTTTCAATTTTTTTTTTAAATTTTCTAAGATATTTTGAATAAGCAAACTTAAAGAAGGATTTCACTCGACTACGAGCTACTTATGATCTAAGAAAACTTTCAATAACTTATGAAAGAAAAGACTTTTCCCTAGTTACTAATGAAAAACAACACTTTTCAACCAAACAAAGAAATGAAAGATTTTTTTATTTTTATTTGAATGCTCACAAAGCAAAAAGGAAAAATATCAACAAGTCAAAAACCAAGAAAAACTTCTGGCCTAATCATAGATCACAAAGAATCACTTCAAGAAATCACACACTAGCAACTTAAAAAAGGACTCTCACACTTGTCTAAAAACCCTAAAGAAAATTTTAATGAAAACATTTAAATGAAAAAAGAAAGCTATGGTTGAGATAAAACCTAAGCTACTAACTGCTAGAACAGAGATTTGAAAAAACTGAGAGGTTTAATTCTTGTCAAAGGAAAGGATGGTTGCCTCACCCTCAACAAAAACTATCCTTCACAAGCCCACTACTGACAATTCAACAACAAGCATGTGCACGCGAACTGTGTAGAGTCAGAGGGCATGTACATGTGTGCTAGCCTTATATAGGCCGCGTATATCTCTAAAACTCTGAAACAAATAAAAACAGACAATTCAAACTAGGAAGAGACCACTGATACTGAGAACCAGGATCTCTTAAGGCTTAGACACTTTCTTTAACAGAAAAAAGAAAAACAATGTAAGGAAAAATTCGTAAAACAAACCAGTCTGAGATGAACCCTAAGCTATAGACTACAAACAACCAAGACTAGAAAGAGTTCCAGAAAACCCCTGAGAATGACTGATTTTGACAGGGAAGAGGATGATTGCCTCCAAATTTGTTTTGGAATCATACACCCTACTGTTACTTCTTCAACTAGCGTTTACATGTAGGTTGTAAGAAAGTAGGGCACAGGTACACGCATGAAAACCTTATGCAGGCCGCGTGTACCTCTGTGGGTCTCGAAAAAACACAGTCAAGCAAAGAAACAGAGATAGCTGGTATGGAAGACCAAAATCTCTGTTAGCTTAGACTTTGCAGAAACTTTAAAAAACAGGAAAGAAAACTAGTCTTTTAAAAATACCCAAAAATATTCCTAGGAACCCTAGAGACTTCCCCAGTACGGTCACCAATTCTATTGTGGTGGGAAATCCCCCTACGGAATAGCACTTAGGGTTATATTATGCATGCAGATAAGACCGAAAGAATCCTACTTTCTACCGTCGTCCCAGACCTAATCCCTAGTTCTTTTAAGCAAATACATGGTTAAACGAACATACCTTGTTCCAGATGTTCGATGTCGATCCTTCTTCATGCTTGATTGCTTGCTAGTAGTTATCCTCCCGAGACTGAACTGCATACAAAACAAGCAACAAACTCTACATGCATTTGTTCTACAAATTAATGGGTTAGAGATTCAAACATATATTCACTAGACTATGAAGAACTCATATAGTGGGACGGGAAAAGCATTTCTTTATTATTAACTTTAATGAATCAAATTACAATGTCGAGATCGGCCACTGCTCCATGAACCTGATCCTGGGCTCCTCTTCAAATGTCCTCCAACTTATTTTCTTTGTATCTCTCTTTGCACAAGGATGGCTAAAGGGTTGGGGCAATGGGAATGTGCAATTGGGTAGAGTTTCTTTACTCTTATTCTCCTCTTCCAAATAGGACCCCTAACCCTTCTTTTATAGGCTAGAAGAAGCTAGGTATTTGGACAAACCCTCAACCATGCATGGCCGGAAGATTCAGTTAACTCACCCAAAGCTATGTGTTCCATCGACAACTTTCCTTTTTCCGTGCTTTTGTAGGTACACGCGGGCTGTTTTAGGTCAGCTAGTGTGTACACGCATGCAATAATGGAGTTGGGCATGTGGGCCCTTATAAAAGAGGTTTTTTAAAGAGTTTTTCAGCAGTGCTTTAGCAAAGAAGGAATCTAAGATGGCCTGATGCCAGGTAAGCATGTATGGTGCAAATTAGGGTTATAACAAATAGGTCATTGTACTCGCGCATTAACTTTGTTATGATTTCTACTCTCTGCTCATCCCAGTAGTCTCCAATGATTTCCATTTTGG
Organism: Picea mariana; assembly: GCA_032191745.1. Taxonomy (NCBI): domain Eukaryota; kingdom Viridiplantae; phylum Streptophyta; class Pinopsida; order Pinales; family Pinaceae; genus Picea; species Picea mariana. The sequence continues at coordinate 10,131 of JASDQU010030674.1, read as the reverse complement.
GATTCTCATTTGTCCCAATGTTGAATTTCTTCACCTTGATAGGCACAACAAATACTTTTTATTCTAGAGGTGGGCCTTCCACCTCTCTTTCACCTTTAACTCTCATTATATGAATGTTTCGTGGGTCATCTTCATCTGGTGCTTCTTCTTGCACATGGTAGCATGACAATAGTTCTTTTACTATCTGTATGTTATGATGTTGATCTTCTATCATGAGTTCAACTTCCGGTTCTTTAATGAATATCAGCCCTCTAATTTGTTTAAGTGTTGCGTCTATGTTGGGGTTCTCATGTTCAAATGAGAAAGTGACTATAAAATTCTGTTGTAATATTTTCCAGTCTGTAGTTTCTCTGCGTAGTTCCTGATCTGTATACCAGTTTGTTGGAATCCCTTCTAATGTGTGAATAAAAGGATGAGTCCATTCCTCTGGTGGTGTCATTCTCCACAGTGTTCTTCACTTGTCCAAGTGTTCTTTCGGTGCCCCATGTCTGTCATATTTCTGTAGTTGGTTGCTTCCCTGTTCTGCGCCAAACCTGATGTGCAGTAATCGCTTACATTGGTACCAGTCCTTAACTATCTCTTTGTGTGCACCCCACCATCTTGCATGTGTTTCCTTGAGTGCTATATCTAGGGCTAAGAGCCTCTGATTTTCTAACACTTCATATTCATATCATGTTAAGAATGCTTCTACGTCATTCACCCTATGGAAGCTGGGAGTTCCCTTATCTCCATAACTACCCATCTTACTGTGTGGTCTATTCTTGTGCATCTTCTTGTGGAGACTTCATATAACCTATGCTGCCAATTCTCTAATCTTGTATTTGAGTCTGATGTGCATGATGTGATACTTCTCCAACTGAGTATTCCATCTACAATTGGATTCACATAATCTTCTTCTCACGTTGTTGTTCTGTACAACTGGTTAATTTCCTCCAGGTATAAGAAAGTGGGTTCTACAAAACTTTCCCCTTTTGATGGATCCAATGGAGCAATGACTTTGTATTCTCCTGAATTGAATGTCATATTCCTCATTTTTAAGTTAATTATGGTCTGACTGTCAAACGCCCAATCCAATCCAAGCAATGCCAGATACATTGTTGTGTCATCCACTATTTCTATCACTTTGAAATTGACTTTAGTGCGCACTCCATCCAGATCTACTGTCACCCCCTTTATCCTTCCAAATGGTAGAACTCTTTGTTGATTTTCTGGTTTCAGCTGAACAAGTGAATGTTCTAATGTGGGCTCTCCCATACATTGCCATGTATTCTTGGGTAACACATTTACTTTGGATCCTAAATGCAGTATAATATATCCCATGTTGAAATCTCCAATGTTGGCGTTCATTCTGAATTCTTTGCTTGTGCTCCTCCTTGTATGCAAATGATTAACTATTTTTTTTTTCTAGATTTACTTCTATCTCTATCCTACATCTTTCTAGCATATTTTGTAACACTTTAACAGATGATGGATCATTTAGTAGTTTAACACAGGATTGCAAAAAACCCTTAATCATACATACTTATTCCACGGGTTGTGTTTCTTTGGTGTGGTCCAACGATGGAGGCATCTCATATGCTGCTACTTCCTGAGTATGTTTTGCAGTTGAGGTCGATGCAATGTTTGGCTTCAAGAATTCTTGTCTGGCCTGCTTGAATATCTCATTTTTGTTCTGCGCATCAAACTTATTCTTCATGATGGAATATCCAACAATACTAAGAGGGGGGGTGAATCAATATTGCCTACCTTTTCTTTTTATCTTCATCCATATTAAGCACACATATTAATTATTCAATTAAGCAATATATGATGAACAACAAACCCTTATGAACACAAGATAAAAAGTTCTTTTATCATTAATAAAAAGTTCTTTTACAAAACTGTTTTCAAGCTACAACTCGATGGAGAGACATTCCCCAAGTTTCTTCAGCTACAACTGAAGGGATGATACCACACCCCATTTACCAGCTACAACTAGAAGGATGTACCCACACCGTCATTCACCAGTACCAACTGGTAGGAGGCTTTGACCCCCTGTTTAGTCAGCCACAACTAGAAAGGAAGCACCAACTCCCTATGTTCACCAATGCCAACTGGTAGGAGGCTTCAACCCCCTGTTTAGTCAGCTGCAACTAAAAAGGAAGCACCAACTCCCCTACAGGCTCCAACCTTCTCTTGCACCACCAAACCACCCTTATTTTATAATGCAATTCAATCTCTTCTTCTCTTCATTGAATATGACTCATGGAGCCATTGCTGTACTTTCTACTCATCTGTTGCAGCCTCTACTTGTATGGTCTTCTTTATCAAGTTATGGATTGCATAAATGCTGCTTTGTCTTCTTCTGACCTTGATCTTCAATTAGACATTGACAAGCACATTAGAACTAAGATTTCTTCATCTTGGACTCTGCTCTTGTTTTATATCTTCTAATGTGAACCACAGAGACACTTTCTTCTCACCACTTTTTCTCATTTATATAATCTTCAAACATGTGTGAAATTTAAAACATCGTGTCCCTTTATTTGAACCATTGTACCTTTTCATTTAAAATGATAATCTAAACTTTAATTAATATCATTTTTCTTTTTATTCTTTATTCATATTTTCATGATTTAATTCTCTTTTAATTATGACTCTGTATCGGTTCATTTTTGTTTGTCATGATTTGATCACATTTTAATTATCTTTACCGTAAATACCTTTCATAAATTGATCACAACATGGATCAATTTTATCCTTTATACTTGTTCATAGATCTTTCTTAATTTCATATAGACCAGATACTATGGAGGCGCTTCCTTTCAAGCCATTTCATATGACCAATCATTACAAAACCACAGGCTTACAGAATATAGTGACCTATTCATAGTTTCATTTTGAAAACTCTTATAACATATGACCAACGGCGATGACCTCACGTTTAGGCGAGACGAGTGTATGAGAGCTTTACCAAATCAACGATCATGATTCATTCTCCTGATGATATGGACAACTGAAGGGATTTCGACGTTTAGACATTTAAGTCTTCGTGACTTCACACTTTACTAAAATCATGATCACGAAATTGTTGGTCAGATCGGATGTGTCATATTTTCCATGAAGATGGACGATGATTGGTTCTTTGGAGTTTTTCTCATCGGGTCTCATGACCTCCAACTCTTCAAAACTTTGAAGATGTCAATATACTGACGCGTGTCCCTTTCACAATTTCGTCATTTGAGACTTCAAGATATTAGAGTATTTTCTTGCTATGCAAAAACCCCGAAGTAGAAACTCTCGATGTGATATAAGCCTGCTAACGTCACTTGATGACTTGGAGCGTGTCGAGTAGCTGCCACTTGTCAGTCTGATTCATGACTTACATGTTCCTGAAATGCCAATTTCAACTTGACACTTGTCACTTTCTGACTGACCCATGTGTCCTTGCTGACATGCTCTGCTGAAGTGGTCTGTCATTGACATCACTCAAGATGACGTGGACCTTGATACGTGTCTTCCTCCTTGACTTCAGAGCTTTAGATTTCAGGGTTTTGAACACCTCTCGTCGCCGATTCTCTGAATTACAAATCCCTGATTCCCGAGTGTTAATCTTATGCCACGTGCTCACCTTCCAACCGACGGCTAGGATATATTCGGTATTTCGGATTTCACGAGTTTGGGATCCTTGACTCCTCGACACTCCAAATCCTTCGATTCTCGATTTCCTGATATTCCATTTTTCGATATCTGATTTGCTGATATTTGCTTACGTTGGATTGACGGTCCACGAACCTCCATGATCCAATGGTCCAGAACATATCGTGATTTTGCATTTCGCGAGTTCATGCAACACTATCTTTGAATTTCCTAATCTGCGAGTCATTGAAATTCCAATCACTTTCCATGTGCCCTCTTGATCCAACAGATCATATCATTTCACTACTTTGGAGTGTTAACTAACTCCTGGGCTTATCCTCCTTGCAACTCCACTGGATCCGACGACTGATGGGTATTCTTGAAGCAGATCAATGCTCACGATCTTTCAATGGACCTCAAGCCCACGGTCACTCAAATGACTGATGTGCATTGTATCAAATGATCAACATGGTCAAACTCTTGAACGGATGGTTGATGAGCTTCTCATTCTGATCGGATGACTGCTGAGGATTCTCACATTTTCTGCGCACTGATCAATTGTTGATTATTTTCACTGATCCCGAAGACATCTCTACAAACCATTCTTCCTTTAGAAATTTTGATCATTGAATCATTGTTGATCCTATTGTGAACAACAATAGTCACATATTTCCTCTCTGTCCAATGTTCTATTCATTCCGAGATTTTGATCTTTCGATTATTCACTTCTCCTATTCTCTCTTTTGATCTCTGCACACTTTTTGACATCTCTTGCTTAACTGATATATTGTTGACATCAATGAAAATCTCATTTTTCATTTAACAACAGATCATCACATTGACTGTTGACATCAATGACAATCTCAACTGTGGTTATTCATCATTAACAATAGATCATCGCATCGACTTTTGACATCAATGACAATATTTCCAACAATCTCCCCCTTTGTCATTGAGGTCAACCCATTAACTTCATATACAAAAACTCCCCCTGTGTTGATTCTTTTCTTTTATGAAGTTTTACTTTATATGAAGTTTTCTTTTATATGAAGTTTCTCTCCCCCTTTGACATCAATGGAAAAGGTTGATTTTCCTATGATCTATTTGTATAAGTACTTCTCTATCCACTGGTAGCTCCTCCTGTAATCAACCTTTTTCATTCATAAATGAATGACTCCCCCTATCAATATGCTCTCTCTCTGCTTCTAACTACTCTCCCCTTTTATATCTGAAACGGTAGCTCTTCCTGACAAGGCTTCATCCCCTGTTGATTTACTAAATTCTTATCTCAGTTGCTTGGGATTCATATGGGTAGTCTTCTTGATATAAATTTTTGTAGTGATTGAGTCTTTTCAAGATTTAATCTAATTACTTTCATTTTTTATTTTTTATTTTTATTTTTGGCCATAACTGCCCTTGAGTTTTTACTGACTGTTCTCCTTCTTTATTTCTAGAAGGATAGTTTTTCTTGATAGGGTTTCTCTTCTTGTTATCTTTACGAAATTTCATTTACCTCATTTTGTACATCAGAATGTTGCTTCTGCGGATGGTGCTGTCCTACGAAACACTGTGCAATTGTAGCTCATCTTTATTCAAACAACCTTTGGTTTTGTCCATCGATTTTGATCGATAACTAACTAGGACACCAATTGTTTTTATATAATCCATCTATAGGGTCCTCCTTAGGATAGGGACACTTGGATGAAAAATGACCAACTTTTCCACAGTTAAAACATTTGAAAATAATCTTTCCTTTGTACTTCCATGATCCTTTCTAAAGTTTTCTAATGAGATTGGCTTCTTCCACATTATATTCTTCATGATGGCTGGATTGAGGTTTTTGCTCTTGATTTATCTTTGTCTCAGATTCTTTGAAAGATGTTTCATCTTTTTTTGATTTATCATGCCCTGTTCTCATTTCATATGCTTTAAAGATTCCATGGAGATGATCAACTGTGAGTGTATTTAGATCAGATCTATCTGAAATTGAAGAAATCTTTGCATCATATCTCATAGGTAATGACCTTAAGATTTTTTGCACAATGGGTTTATTTGTAACTTCTTGTTGTTGTTCTAGCATTGAAGATTCATCTTCAACGTCATTATTATGTGCACCATAAGCTTCTTTATCCTTGTTTTGAGAATATTCCTTATTAGAAGTTTCATCCTCCAAACTCCTATTATTAACTTCATCAGATTCAGGAACACTATTTTCCTCATCTTTCTTATTTGGTACTTTATATTTTCTTTTCCATGTCTTCTTATTTACTCTTGTTGTCATATTGTATGATGTATTTTTCATTGACTATTTTCTTGAGATCCAACAGTTATAGGCTTTGTGGCCATATCCACCACAACTATGGCATCTCATAGTGTAACAATGTGGAGCAATATGTCCAACATGATTGCAGTTCCAACATCTTATATTGTTGTTGAACCTACCTACTTGTTTTCTTCCATGGTGCCTGCAATCCAAGGCTTTATGACCATATATATTACAAAAAAGAAATAACCGTTAAAGATACACTCATACCTTCTTTGATTCATCCATGAAAGTGTCTCTCTTCTGAACTTGCTTTGAGGTCTATGAATAGCTTTTGTATGTCTTCCGTGATCTGATCTTCTAGATTTTGTAATGTTGCATTTATTTCTTGAATGTGAAGAAACTGAGTCATGCCTGCTTTCACTTTTTGAATATGAAGGAGCTTTTTCAGACCTGTCTTCATCTTTTTCAAATGAAGGACTTGTGTTAGACCTGTTTTCATCCTTTACAAGTGAAGGACTTGTGTCAGACTTGTTTTCACCTTTTAAAAATGAAGGACCTGCATCAGATTTCTTAGGAGTATTGATCTCTTCCTTATTGTATCCAAGGCCAGATTTTTCATATGGTGGTCTCTGACTATCCAAGATCTCATCAAGGGTCATGGATTTGTTCAAGAACTTGTTTTGGGTGTTTGACTTCTCAACATTCTTTCTAAGATTCACAACTTCTGCTTCTAGCTCATGACACGATTCTTCCTTTTTGTCCAACTGATTCCTTATTACCTCTTCTCTCGTTTTGGCTTCTTCAAGTTGGATTTTAAGATTGACATAGTTTTCCCTTAGTTCCTTTAGACCTGCAATGTTTTTTCTTGAGACATCATCTTCCTTCTTTTCTTCTTTTTCTTGACTGGTTTCATTTTTCAGTCTGTCGATTTTCTCTTCATTTTCTTCTGTTAGATCAACAACTTTTGTTTTCAATCTTTTGATCTCATCTTCTTTGTTTTCTAACTGAATATTTTTCTCAGATATGATTTCTTTATTGTATTTGAGCTTTTCTTTTATTTCCAGTATATGTTTTTGATTGCCAAGCTCATCATATTTCTTCTCCTTTTATTTTACTTGACTAATTTCTTTCTTCAACTTCTCGATCTCCTCTTATTTCTCTTATAACTGATTGTTCTGCTCATATATTATCTTTTTACTATCCTTGAGCATTTCCTTTATTTCCAAGACATGATTTTGACTCTTTTCAAGAAATTCTTGAGTGTAGTCATGAAGATAGCTATAGTCTGATTCATTATGGTGATAAAGGTATTCAAAGAGACTCCAATCAAAGTTTTCTTTGTTCTTTGATAGTTTTTCTTATTCTTCTTCCATGGGATAAATGATAACAAAATATTCTGTTATTGTATTTGAATCTTCTTCTCTACTTGCAGGGGAGAATTCAATATCAACATTATTGCAATTAGAAGATTATGGAGAGCCTTTACCTTTATTGATGGCCAAGTCTTCTCTTTTGATTTGATACATCTTTGTGGAAGGATGAATAGATTCTTTGGAGGTATCATCACTAGAAATTTCATCTTAAATATCAATCAGAGTAATAGGACTTGATCCTTTAATTATGTGTGCGTGGTCATATCCAAGTCCATATTTGTTCGAGGGAGATCTTTGTAGACCAAGAACTTTATTAAGGGATTCAGTTCCTTTCTTTAATTTTTCAACAGTCTTAAGTTGATCCTTTAGTTGTTTACACCTTTGATTATATTTTCTCAGTTCGTCCAAAGAACTTTCAAGCTCATCTTCCATATTGACTATTTCTTCAATGTCTGAGTATTCTTCAAGAGAATCTTCATCACTAGAATTGTTGTAGATTGAACTTTGTTCTGATTGAAATGCTTCATTTGACTTCTCATCTGATTAGAGGCCTTTTAATTTTTCCTAGAGTTCTTCTGCAGAGGTACATTCACCTATCTTCTCTTTGATATCATCAGGTAATCCATCAAGGATTGTATTCATTGCCATTGAGTTAATTTTCTTGGTTTTCTTTTGAGCTAGAGTCCTTACTCTATTTGGTGGGAAATAATCAGTGATCACTGAATTCCATACATCATGTCCCAATGCCTTCAGATGACTTTCCATTCTTATACTCCAAAATATGTATTCTTCTTTTCTAAGTATTGGAGCTCCATTCTCATTGTAAATCTTTTGTCCATCCACGTGTGCTCAATTTGATCTTCCTTTCATTTTGTTAGACTGTGCTTAAAGGAACCTTGCTCTCATACCAATTGATGGAATATCCAACAATACTGAGAGGGAGGGGGGGGGGGTGAATCAGTATTACCTACTTTTCTGTTTTTCATCTTCATCCATATTAAGAACACATATTAATTATTCAATTAAGAAATATATGATGAACAACAAACCCTTATGAACACAATATTTTATCATAGAACCCAACAGGGAAAACCACCAACTCTTTTCTCATTAATAAAAATTTCTTTTACAAAACTGTTTTCAAGCTACAACTTGATGGAGAGACATTCCCCAAGTTTCTTCAGCTACAACTAAAGGGATGCTACCACACCCCATTTACTAGCTACAACTGGAAGGATTCACCCACACCCTCATTCACCAGCACCAACCGGTAGGAGGCTTCGACCCCCTGTATAGTTAGCCACAACTGGCAAGGAAGCACCAGCTTCATCTGTTCACCAGCACCAACTGGTAGGAGGCTTTGACCCCCTGTTTAGTTAGCTAAAACTGAAAAGGAAGAAACAACTCCCCTGCAGGCTCCAACCTTACCTTGCACCACCCAACCACCCTTAGTTTATAATGAAATTCAATCTCTTCTGCTCTTCATCGAATTTGAATCATGTAGCCATTGATGTACTTTCTACTCGTCTGCTGCAACCTCTGCTTGTATGGTCTTCTTTATCAAGTTCTGGATTGCATAACTACTGCTTTGTCTTCTTCTGATCTTGATCTTCAATTAGACATTGACAAGCACCTTAGAATGAAGAGTTCTTCATCTTGGACTCTGCTCTGTTTTAGATCTTCTAATGTGAGCCACAGAGACACTTTCTTCTCACCACTTTTTCTCATTTATATAATCTTCAAATAGGTGTGAAATTTAAAACATTGTGTCCCTTTATTTGAACCATTGTACCTTTTCATTTAAAATGATAATCTAAACTTTAATTAATATTATTTTTCCTTTTTATTCTTTATTCATATTTTCATGATTTAATTCTCTTTTAATTATGGCTGTGTATCTGTTCATTTTTGTTTGTCATGATTTGATCACATTTTAATTATCTTTACTGTGAATACCTTTCATAAATTGATCACAACATGGATCAATTTTGTCCTTTATACTTGTTCACAGATCTTCGTTAATTTCACAGAGACCAGATACTATGGAGGTGCTTCCTTTCAAGCCATTTCATATGACCGATCATTACAGAACCGTGGGCTTACAAAATATAGAGACCTATTCATAGTTTCCTTTTGAAAACTCTTATAACATATGACCAACGACGATGACCTCATGTTTAGGTGAGACGAGTGTATGAGCGCTTTAACAAATCAATGGTCATGATTCATTCTCCCGATGATATGGACGGATGACATGATTTCGGTGTTTAGACATTTGAGTCTTCGTGACTTCACATTTTACTAAAATCACGATCATGAAATTGTCGATCAGATCAGACGTGTCATATTCTCCACGAAGATGGACGATTGTTGGTTCTTCAGTGTTTTTCTCATTGGGTCTCATGACCTCCAACTCTTCAAAACTCTGAAGCTATTAATCTACTAACGCATGTCCCTTTCAAAATTTTGACGTTTGAGACTTTGAGATACCAGTGTATTTTCTTGCTATGCAAAACTCCCAAAGTAGAAACTCCTGATGTGACGTAAAACTGTTGATGTCACTTGATGACTTGGCACATGCCGAGTAGCTACCACGTGTCACTCTGATTTGTGACTTACATGTGCCTGAAATACCAATTTCAACTTGACACTTGTCACTTTCTTACTGAGCCACGTGTCCTTGCTGACGTGCTCTGCTGACGTGGTTTGTCATTGACATCACTCATGATGATGTGGACCTTGATACGTGTCTTCCTCCTTGACTTCAGAGCTTCAGCTTTCGAGGTTTTGAACACCTCTCGTCGCTGATTCTCCAAATAAAAAATCCTTGATTCTTGAGTTCGTTAATCTTGTGCCACGTGCTCACCTTCCAAC
>JASDQU010030672.1:6946-20055 GCA_032191745.1 Picea mariana | reverse complement strand
GAACATCCCATTTAGATGCACAAGGTGCCATGCCTATGGTTATGTGCACAAGGATTGTAACAAGGTTTTATTCAAAAAGATTTGGAAAAAGAAGGAGATCTTAGCTAAAAACTGTGGTAGGGAGAGTAAATTTGTGGACTCAATACAAAAGGAAGATTTTGAGGAACAAAGTTTGTAATTTCATGGATAAGTCAGTATCTTGAAAGTAAATGTTTAGGAGATGGGGGAAAAGGTGGAGGTTGACATGTGGGTTGGGAGCCTTTCCATGCCATTGATTATGGGATTGCAATTTGTGTTGGGATAAGGTGAAGCATTGGCTCAGGATTTTGGCTTGGACTAGTATACTATATTCTTATAAAATAAGAAAGATTGTGGGCAATATCTAGTAACAAAGGAACTCGACCTTTCGATTAATTCTCCTAGACAACCTCTTTGTAACACACCTGACCCCCTAAACCTTACTTAGGCTAGTGGGATGTCAAAATTTCTCTTTCCACTATGAATCTGATCTCGGGTATTAACACTATGGGTAGAAACGTGTGTGCATGGATCATTTCTTTAGCTTTCTATGTAGTCTAAAACATGTTCTAGACCTATTGGAATGGCCTCCTAAGGTCTTACGGGATTTATTCCCCATGGTCTTCATCCTACATAGAATTTTCCACATCATATGCACTAATCGATAGATTGGAGTGTGCATTATCATGGCAATGACATGTCCTTGAACACGTCACGCTACCCTTGAAATCCTTCAGAAAAATGCAAATACACAATACAGAAGATAAACTCGCCCAAATTAATGGAGTTGAGTCACTCGGCTCAGTTTGAATCAACGGATAGCAATGAATCAAAATTTCCCTCATCGGTAAAATAGGTTAAGCAACCCCAACCTTCTCTTCCGACCCATTCCTTATGATAGCCTCACTCTCAAAAGATCCAACAGTCAGGAACCAGGGAAACAATGGTCCCAATTCATTCAAAGCCTTCAACCACATGATGATTAATGGCCTTCCCCATTCTCCTCCAATCACCTGACAGGTGGGGTCTACGAAAATATCTATGGTTGAGACCTCATCGAGTGGACTTCTCAGTAGATCAATGACTCTCATCCACTCAGGCTCTCACCATCAAGAAATACATCCTTCCACAAGCTCATTGTTTCTTCGAACAGTCCTTTCTAAACTAGAGTTTTATGATAGATATCATAATCATCAAGTCCCCATATCTAATGGTCATGGATATCTCAGACCTTATAACCACTCGGTGGTTAACTGACCTCGCGACTCATATAAGGTTATCCTATTAGGCTAGACCGATAATGAAACCAATGGTTCATATCCCATCATTCAACTCACTAGCATATCTATGGCTCTTGATCCTTTCAGACTTTCACCTTTGGTATTTCTTGATTGAAAGTTTCTTCCACGCATTCTCCATGGATATTTATGAATGTCACATCTCCAACAAGCTTAGAAACTAAAATCGTGATGGATCTATGGTCCTAATCTTGTTGGTCCAATCTCCCTGTAAATTGAGGCCTCTCATCGACTCAGAACTTTCCCAGTGGAAATTTCACCTTGGAATCACTCTAGGGTTTTTCTATAAGGTTCTCTGTCCGAAGGGATTTTATTTGAAGTCAATATCTCTGACGAATGGTCAGGATCAACTTTCTGCATTGGATCTATGGTTGTGGTTCTCTCGTGATTTACTCAGGGATTTCAATAGGGTTACAGAGTGTTTCAAGACAAACATACTCTTTGCCTACTTCACGTTATGTTCCAGGTTTTAACCCTAACTCTTCAGACCTCTATCCCACTTCCTCAATACATAAGTGATGCCTCCCAGCAGCCTCAAAGTGATGATTTTATCATCCTATGAAATTTCCATTCAACAGATTGGGAAAAAACTCAGAGTTATAGACCTCCATTAGACTTCACATGCACAATTATCACATATAACCAAATTAATCCTGGGATGAACCCCATGTTACAAACATTGTTTAGATTTTTGCATTAAAATAAACATGCTAGAATTATTTTCACAACAAAATACAATTTGTATTCATTAAAATAATTGTTGGATGCATTGAAGAAACACTTATGTGTTTCAATTCAAACTTCACTCGGCCAACTAATTGAGGGTGAATTCATTTCCACCAAATCATAGGCTCTAATGAAATTTTTCTTTCTACAGTAAGCCACCCACGTGTCAGGCCATGATACCATGAGGGGACTCTTGCAAGTTGGATTTTGGGTTAAGGATTTGGTCAGGAATTTTACTCTCCTTCACTACATTGGCAACATCATAAATCCCCTCTTCCCATTGAGCCCAGGGCCTCCACGAGCTTACTAGGTTCCTTCCCATATAGATTTCCTCTGCACAAGGGAGTCCCTTCACTGCTACACGGTCCCTCAATTCCATCCCCTTACTAGTGTTGGTTTCTTTCCAGAAATATCCAACCTATGTCCATCTCTACTCAATTCTAGATCTAGGTATTCTCTGTTCCAATGTTGACCATTATAGTTCTAGGAAAGATTCCTATTTTCTTCACAAAACTTTTCAATTTTTCTTTACGCAAGTCTAAATTGGGTGCTCTCTATAAATCCCTCTTTCCCATTCACGATACCATGTTTATTTTTTGTCTATCTCCTTATTTCTCGATCTGGAACATTGTTTTTCCCCTCGGGTTTTGGAACTTGCTTTGGTCAGAATCAGCTCTGGATTCAAGCTCCCAAATCGAAGGGGCACTCCCAGAGTACTCTTTGTTGAAATCTTCAACCAATCCCATCACTCCTCTAAGTACATTTTCTGAAGGAATCCATAACTTCCCTAACCACCCGATAAGATTCCATTAATGATATTTCTTATGAATAGGGTACTTCAGACAGGTTGGTCATTCAAGATTATGAATGTGTAGGTTGGGCTTCTAGGAAAGATTCCTATTTTCCTCACAAATACTTCCCATTTTCCCCCTCACAAATTCCCATTCATGGTATCATGGCCGATACTTCAAGGCTTCCCCTCATTCAGTTGGCATATGTTTTCATTAAACATAAAACATAATTACAGTTTTCATCAGTTACAATTCATGAAGTATTATGCATAATTACGGACTTGGGGGGAAACAGGGTGTTACATTCCCCCCACCCTAAAGGAAACATTTCCCTCTATTTTTTTAACACCATATGCACAATTTGATATAGTAAACAAAAATGGGTATGCCCCTCTCATGGCATCCTCCAATTCCCATGTGGCCTCAGCTGCTCCAAAGTGCTTCCATTCCACATTGACCTGCACGAAATCTCAATTTTGGAGCAATGTCTCTTTCGTTTCCAGGATGCATTGAGGCTCGAGATAGAATTATCCCTCTGGTTCCACCTGTATCAGATTTCAATCAATAACGTGATTAGAATCATGAATATACTTCTTTAATAAAGATGCATGGAACACATTGTGGCCTGTAACTATAGGTGGTGAATCAAGTTTGTATGCAATCGGTCCCACTCTTTCTAAGACTTTGAATGGTCCACAATAACAGGGTTCTAGCTTGGTGCAAGTTCCCATTATTAGGGAGCTCCTCTTGGGTTTCACTTTGATATACACATGATCTCCCACCTTGAATTCCTTATGAGTTATTTTTCTATCTGCATAGAATTTTTTTCTATCTTGGGACACTTTCAGATTTTGCTTTATTTGATCACTTCATGTTCCATTTCCTTCAACAATTCTGGTCCCAATGTGATCTTTTCTACTAGATTGTCCCAACTTATTGGAGCTCTGCACTTTCTACCATACAGAGGCTCAAATGGGCTCATCTTCAATGGCTCTTGATAACCATTATTGTAGGAAAACTCTACCAAAGGTAGATAGTATTCACATTTCTTGCATTGATTCATGACATGCATCCTTAAAATATATTTCAGCATTCTATTTACCTTCTTAGTATGTCCATATGTTTGAGTATATTATGTTAGAAAAATCGGATAGCGGAGCAATAAAATAAAACAAATGTGGAAATAAAACACAGAAGATACACAATACAATAGAGACATGTATATATGTTGTTCACCCAGTGTGGGCTACGTCCACTAGAGAAATTGACAGGTCCTTCATTTTTATTATCCATTGAAATGAAGGGATACAACATACAACTCAACTGTTGTAACTCCCTCTTATTTCTCTCACAGTCTCCTCTCTCAAATACAACATTTTCAATAAATCACAACCGCAATACAATTCCCTCATAAGAGAGGGTTTCCTTCTTGGTCAAAAAATCCTAAAAATAACTTCTACCATCAGATCTATGACCCTATAATGAAAGGTCCAAATTGACTACGAAATTACAATATTTTACAAGGCAATTTTTCCCAATATTTCACTTCGGGGCTAAAAACGTTGTCGTCCCCCCCCTGGGACCCCCCTTGGCAACATTTTTTCGAGGGGGAATCCCCCCCAAACCCCCCATTAGGGAATGGATTCCAAGCATGGCTGAAACAAACCTCTGAATCAGGAAGATAATCAGGCTCCACAACCAACAATCTCCCACTTGGAGACTGATCACAACAACTCCAATGTTGTTGTACTTTATGGACTATACTCCACCTTGGACCTAGAAAATTTCTCATCTTCACATTCATGCTTGAAGACCAACTGAAACTAATCAGGAACACAATTTCTCCCTAGTTACTTCCCTTTGTTAACATGTTTGCAGGATTCTAGCTAGTATGTATCTTTTCCAACTTCAAATGTCCATCTTCCAGGACAGATCATGTGAAATGGTACCTGAGTTTTATATGCTTAGTATTTGAATGGAAGGTTTAGTTCTTTGCAATATGAATGGCACTCTCTCTTTCATAGTACAACATGTTATTCTCCTGCTTCTTTCCCAATTCCTCCATAAACCTCTGTAACCAAATCATCTCTTTACTAGCCTCTATAGCAGCAACATACTCTGATTTTGTTTTTAAAAGTGCAACAATCTTTTGTAGTTTTGAAATCCAACTTACTGTTGTTCCACCTATAGTAAAAACATACCCTGTGGTGCTCCTCCTACTATCTTTATCACCTGTCATATTTGAATCAACATATCCATGTAGAATAGTGTCTGAACCTCCAAAACATAATGCATGAGTATCAATACCTCCCAAATACCTAAGAATCCACTTTATTGCCTCCCAATGTTCTTTACCTGGATTGTTCATATACCTACTCACAACTGCCACTGCATGTGCATTATCTGGTCTTGTGCAAACCATTGCATACATCAAGCTTCCAACTGCTGATGAATAAGGGACCCTGGACATGTATTTTAT
Source organism: Picea mariana (assembly GCA_032191745.1). Lineage (NCBI taxonomy): Eukaryota > Viridiplantae > Streptophyta > Pinopsida > Pinales > Pinaceae > Picea > Picea mariana. Next base: position 14,743 of record JASDQU010030672.1, on the reverse strand, counting down.
CTCCTCTTATGTCTTGGGACACATTTCCTTAGTTAATTTGAAATGGTTGGCCAAAGGCATACTAATTGGTTTTTCATTTTACATTCTAAACCTCTCCAACACCTTCTCTATGTAATCACCCTGAGACAATGTCAATTTGTGATTTTTCTTCTCTCTTGTTATTCTCATACAAAGAATTTTATTTGTATCACCCAAATCCTTCAACGCAAATGAATTAGCTAATTTCTTCTTGAGAACATTTATATCATGCATATCAGACTCTGCAACAAGCATGTAATCTACATACAATAGCAAGATAATATACTTCCATTTTCTAGCCTTTTAAAATAAACACAGTGGTCATAATGACATCTACTATAACCTTGTTCTGTCATAAACCTATCAAACTTCAAATACCACTTCCTTGGAGCTTTCTTTAGGCCATACAAGCTCTTCTTCAACCTGCATACCAAATTTTCCTTCCCTTTGACCTCATACCCTTGTGGTTGTTTCATATAAATATATTCCTCCAAATACCCATGGAGAAATTTGTTTTTACATCTAATTGTTCAAGATGTAAATATTCTACTGCCACAAGACTTAAAATAGTCATAATTTAAGTCATCTTAACAATAGGAGAAAATATGTCATCAAAATCTATACCTTTGTTTTGTACAAACCCCTTTACAACAAGTCTAGCCTTGTACCGATTTTTCCTCCATCTTCTTCCTTCAACTTGTAAACCCATTTATTATGCAATGCTCATTTTCCTATAGGCAACTGAACCAAGTTCCATGTCTGGTTATTTACCAAGGAATCCATTTCCTCTTTCATGCCTTGCTCCCACTTCTTTTTACTGTCTACATGCATTGCCTCTTCATAACATTTTGGTTCACTAGAATTAGTCAACAATAAATAATACAATGAAGGAGAATATCATTCAGGGGGTCTACTTAACCTCATAGATATTCTAACAACACTTATAGGAGTTTGAAGTACATGTTTCTCATGTTGTTTTACATTTTTATTTTTGGGTACCTTTGGAATTTATTTTTCAGTGATCTCATCAAGCACTATGTATTCTGGTTTTCCTTTATCCTATTTCTTTCCCTGCAACTGATATTTGTACGTGACCTTCTCATTGAATATGACATCTCTACTCCTAATGATTTTGTGATTTTCATAATCTCATAAGCGATAACCAAAATCATTAACATCGTATCCAATAAAGGTACACTTCTTGGATTTTTCCTCGATATTTATTCTATATTCTTTATAAATATGGACAAATGCTTCACAATGATAACCAAAATCATTAACATCGTATCCAATAAAGGTACACTTCTTGGATTTTTCCTCGATATTTATTCTATATTCTTTATCAATACGGACAAATGCTTCACAATCAAAAGTCTTCAAAAAAGAATAGTTTACCTTTTTACATGTCCATTCCTCCTCTGTAATTCCACCATCCAAAGAGATTGAATGTCCTTTGTTTATTAAGTAAGAAAAAATATCTATAGCATCTTCCCAGAATTGTAAGGGAAACCCAGCATGCAATCTCATACTCCTTGCACGCTCCATGATTGTCATATTCATCCTTTTTGACACACCATTTTTCTTGTGGTGTTCTTGGAATTGTTTTCTCTCTACAAATCCCATGGTATGAACAGTAATCATCAAACTCCTTGCTACAATATTCACCTCCATTCTCTGATCTAAGACACTTCAACCTTTTTACTGTCTCATTCTCAACCAAATATTTCCATTTCTTAAAAGTATCAAAGACATCATATTTTTGTCGAATGCAATAAACCCAAGTTTTTCTAGTTGCATTATCAATAAAAGTAACATATTAACGAGGTCCACCAAGATATGATACCTGAGTTTCTCCCCATACATCTATATGCACAATATCTAACCTTACACTCTTCTTTTATTTTCTGACTCTGATAACTCTAACTCTCTTATGTTTTCCATAAACAAAATGCTCATAGAAATCCAAATTAATTTGCTTAAGATATGGAAACAAATTTATTTTGTGAAGTATCTGCATCCCCTTCTCACTCATGTGTCCAAGTATATTATGCCACAATGTTGTATCCACTCCTGTAGAAGCTAAAGAGATAGAATAATCAATATTACCAGTACATAAATACAATGTACCTACCTTCTCTCATTTTTCTATCACTAATGATCCTTTGGTGACCTTCCACGCCTTATCTATCAATATAGATATACATCCTTCACTTTCCAACTACCATGTTGAAATTAGAGTTTTCCTTAGATATGGTACATGTCTTACCTCTTTCAATAACTATTGGTTTCCATTATTTTTCTTTATTTGTACCTTACCCAGTCCAACAATTTTTTATGGTCCATCATCACCCAAATGAACCTGTCCAAAATCACCTTGAGAATAATCTATAAAATGTTTCCTATGGGGTGTGGCATGAAATGAAGATCCTAAATCTACTACCCAAGACTCAAAAATATTATCTACAGAAAGAATCAAAGCATCCTGTAACACATCACATGTTACATTTTCTTCTTGACTTTTATCTTATTGTCCATCTCTTTGTTTCTTTGGAGCTCTGCAGTATTTCTTTAGATGTCCTTTCTTCCCACAATTCCATCACTTTATATTTCCTAGTCTATATTTGGATCTTCCCTTCCTAGTATTCCCATGGTTCTCTGAGCCATTTACTATATCCTTTTGTCTTCCCCTGTTGTCCATGTTTAATGCATTTCCTGATGTCTCACCTGTTCTTTTTTGTTGCATTTCCTCACTAACGATCACACCAACAACATCATTAAATTTTAGAGTGTTTTAACCAGAGACAGAGTGTCTTACATCCATGACCAAACCATTCCATCTTTCTAGAAATGAGAATGATATTAGAAGAGCCCTGACCTCTTCATCAAATTCCACTTTTACATAAATTGGTTGATCAGTAATCGTATTAAATTCATTTAAATGATCTGCAATAGACCCACCTTATGACATCTTCATATTAAATAATATCTTCATTAGAAATACCTTATTGGACATCAAGGGTTTTTCATATACTTTAGCCAATGCATCCATCAGCTCCTTCATTGTCTTTTCTTTTGAAATATTGAAAGCCACCGACACTTCCAAGCTCACTTGTATCGTTCCTAGTGCCTTTCTATCAAGAACCTCCCATTCTTCGTCTTTCATGGTCATTGGATTCTTTTTTATTCCACTCAATGGTAGAAATAGATCCTTCTAATATAAATAATCTTCCATCTTCATCTTCCATAATTGGTAGTTTTGACCATTAAATTTCTCAACCCTAAACTTTCCATCTTCCGCCATTGCTCCCACTCAAACTAGGAACCCTCTTTTCCTGTGAGTTACCTTTTGCTCTAATACCAATTGTTAGAAAAAATGGATCATGGAGTAATAAAATAAAACAAATGCGGAAATAAAATACATAAGATACATAATACAATAGAGACACAAATATAATTGGTTCACCCAGTGTGGGCTACATCCACCAGAGAAATTCCCAGGTCCTTGCTTTTTATTATCTAACAAAATGAAGGGATACAACCTATAGGTCAAACATTGTAACTTCCTCTTATTTTTCTCACAGTATCCTCTCTCAAAATACAACATTCTTAATAAATCACAGCCACAATACAATTCCCTCATAAGAGAGGGTTTCCTTCTAGGGGGAAAAACCCAAAAAATAAATAATATCGTCAAATCTGTGACCTTATAATGAACGGTCTAGATTAACTATGAAATTAAAATATTTTACAAGGTGACAGTTTTGAGGTAGAAATCCCCCCCACACCCCCCCTTAGGGAATGGGGTCCAAACATGGCTGAAACAAGCCTCTAAATCAGGAAGATAATCAAGCTCCACAACCAACAATCTCCCACTTGGAGACTAATCACAACAACTCCACTAATGATGTACTTTCTGAACTATACTCCACCTTGGACCTGGAAAATTTCTCATATGCACCTTCATGCTTGAATACCAACTGAAACTGAGCGGGAACTCAATTTCTCCATGGTTACTCCCTTTTTTAACATGTCTGCGGGATTCTAGCTAGTATGTATTTTTTCCAATTTCAAATTTCCATCTTCCAAGATAGATCGTATGAAATGGTACCTGATATGTATATGCTTAGTCTTTGAATGGAAGGTTGATTTCTTTGCAAGATGAATGGCACTCTCGTTGTCACAATACAACTTGTTATTCTCCTGCTTCTTTCTCAATTCCTCCATAAACCTATGTAACCAAATCGTCTCTTTACTAGCCTCTGTAGTAGCAACATACTTTGCTTTTGTTGTAGGCAAACTCTACCAAAGGTAGATATTATTCACATTTCTTGCATTGATTCATGAAATACATCCTTAACATATATTCCAACACTCTATTTACACTCTCAGTATGTCCATATGTTCAAGGATGATAGGATGTGTTGAATGCTAATTGAACTTCAAAAACCGTAAATAATATTTTCCAAAAATTTGAAGTGAATTTTGCATCTCACTCTAAAATAATGGTCTTGAGCATACCATGCAATCTAAAAATTTCTTTTCTAAAAACATCAAGAACATCTATAGCTTTGAAAGTGAAATTAATTGGAAGAAAATAATCTCCCTTGCTTAGCTTATTCACCACTACCATGATAGCATCATGTTACCTAGTTTTTTTCTTGGAAATCCGATGATAAATTCCATGGAGATAATATCCCACTTCCATTCTAGAATTTTTAATGGTTTCAATAGTCTTTTCGAGTGCTTGTGTTCAAATTTGACATGTTGGCACTCCAGACACTTGGCAATGTATCTTGCAATGTCCTTTTTAATTACTGGCCAATAATACAGTTGCCTTACTCATGTTATCATCTTCTGATAACCAGGATGACCCACATAAGGTCTCCTATGAAACACATCCATTGTGAGTTGTTTCATATATATTAAATCAGGTATATACAACCTATTGTTATACAGTAAAAACCTATATGTTGTGAGTTAGTATTCCACATACTTTATTTTCTTTTTGGATCTTGTTCCAAGATTTATTTCACTAAATTAGCATGCTCATCACTTTGCAATAGAATTTTTAATGTATGTTTAATGTCAGACTCACACATGCTTTCTACTGCTAGGTGTATTGTTTTCACACTTCAGCTAAGTGCATCTACCACTCAATTTTATTTTCCTTTTATATGTTTGATCTCAAAATTGAATTCATTGATTAGTTCCATCCACGTGGCCTACCCAGAATTCAACCGTGTTTGATCAAACAGATACTTTAGTCATTAATTATCTATCATCAATACAAATCTCCTTCCAAGAAGGTAATTTATCCACATCTTTAATGTGTGCACAATGATTGCAAGCTCCAAGTCATGAGTTACATATCGCTTCTCATGCTCATTTAATTTCCTTGATTCATAGAAAATCACATGTCCCTCTTGAATAAGGAATCCACCAAGTCCTTCCTTGCAAGCATCAGTACAGACTAAGAAATGTTTTTTAGGATCTGTGATATTTAAGACAGGGGCATTGGTCAAGAGGTGTTTCAACTGCTGAAAGTTGGTCTCACACTTTGTTGACCATAAAAAAATTCATTCATTTTCTCTGAAATGAAGTAATGAGATGACCGATATTCGAAAATAAATTAAAAAACCTCATATAATATCCAACTAATACGATAAATGACCTTACCTAAAATACATTCTAAGGGGAAGGAAAATTCATGATTGCCTTGATATTTTTGGGACCTACAGCCACTCCTTCTGAAATTGTGTGACCCAAATATTGGATATCTTTCTGGAAGAAGTCACATTTTCTATACTTGGTGTATAGTTGGTGATATCTTAGAACCTATAGCACCAACCTAAGATGATTTTAATGCTCTTCCTTGGTCTTGGATTATACCAGGATATCATATACAAACACAAGGGCGAACTTGTCCAAATACTTACTGAGAATGTTGTTCATCAAACACATAAAGGTGGCTTGTGCATTGGTAAGTCCAAAAGGTGCCACCAAAAATTCATAGTGTCCATACCTTGTTCTAAAATTAATATTATGGATGTATTCATCCTTAATCCTGACTTGGTGATATCCAGATCTCAAGACAATTTTATAAAATACTATAGCTCCTCTAAGATGATAAAAAAATATCATCATTTTTGGGTACTGGGTACTTTTTCTTGATGGTCATGTTGTTCAATTGTTGGTGATTGATACACAACTGCAATGTACCATCCATTTTCTTTACAAACAACACAGGTTATCCTCACGGGGACACACTCGTCCTAACCTACCCTTTATCCATCATCTCTTTTAACTACACCTTTAACTCTACCAGCTCTGGCATACTCATTCTATAGGGTACTTTAGATGTCGATACTAGGCCTAGTACAAGGTATATGGAAAAATTGAGTTCTTACTTAGGAGGAAGTTGGGGTATCTCCTCTAGGAACACATATTTAAATTCCCACAGCACCGAGTGATCCTCAATATTCAACTCGTTATTCTATGTTGCATTGAGAACTTACATCGCATACAAGGGACACACCTTTATACTAACCTTCTTGAGTTGCAGTGCTAGTATTTTTCTCACTGATACATGCTTTTGAATGCCTTGCAACACCCTCCTATCATGGAAATTCAATTTTTCTTTGTGGACAACCAACTAGTCCATGCCTATCATTACATCATATGACCCCAAAGGTAGGATATTTAAGACTGCCTATGTATGCAGTCTATAATCCCTTATGTTTCAGGATAAATCCGTGAGTGCGGACACAAACCGATCTCCCTAGATCCACCTGGATCTAGAACAAAGCATGACAAAATAATACGCTTTCCCTAGATTTATGCTATTGAATGAACTAGGAGACAAGGATCAAGTACATACCTTATGAATGCTTCCTTGGGTCTCTGTTGTACCAATTTCACTCCAATGCTCTTGTACCATTCAGATCACAACAGTACAAACCAATCGAAGTAAAAATAATTCAATATATTCAACAGCTAATCTATACATATGATCAAGGAATTATGTAACAAAGTGACATCAGCTTTATGGGAAAGGGACATATTACTGTATTATATTGATTGAAAGTAAGACTTACAACCTGAGCCTTGATGTTGTAGATATCCTTTCAATGGCTCCTAGCTCTGACACACACACTTGCTCATGCATGAAGAAAATCAACCACTTTTAATGACCTTGCTGGTGTCTCTAGCTATTGTAGCATCAGTCCTTCATACAATCTTGCAATAATTCTCCAATCAATCTCTTGCTAGTTTGCTTCTAAACTTTTCCATGAGAAATATCCTCAATATATAAGAGAAGATAGATTAGTTACTTGGATAGGAAATGATCCCAAGATATCTGGAATGCCACCACCTGAATAACCATTCGAAAGCCAACTCATCCTTCTAGAAGATTCCCTTCTAGAAGGATCGAGAATTTATCATTTTTCCTTCCTTAGGAAGATGTTAGCACCCTGAAAGTTAAGTACAGTGTGAACCCCTCACACCCTAGCTTAATGTAGCCTGCGAGAATCAGGCATTCTCGCAGGCAAATATATAGGTAGCCTGCGAACCTCCCTTAAAAGTATGATTTCTGGAAGCAGACAAATATAACTTTTCTCAGGAAAGTGTTCTTAGTGAAGATCTTGATTTTCCATCATCATAACATCATCACGATGACCAAAATTGTGGATAATAGAATGCCCCCCAAAGTCTGAGAGTGGAACCAGTGATAGTCGATAGACTTTGTAAGTTGTATGTGTGTGTCAAGAACCAAGAGCA
>JASDQU010030671.1:11074-22352 GCA_032191745.1 Picea mariana | reverse complement strand
AGCAAGACCAGCTTTCAAAAAGGCTTGGGAAGACAATAAGAAATTCAAGATGGATCAGAGGAAGAAGGGAACTAAGCCACCATTCTTCAGAAATAATCCACAATGGTAGCAAACGCATAAGGAAACCAGAGTGATTGACACAGGGAATCAAGGGCCAAGACAACCACCTATGCAATGTTGGGGTTGTAAAGGAGACCATAGGTTCATAGATTGTCCTCACAAAGGTGAAAAAGGTAGGGTTGTTCACAATGTACAATGAGCTGAGATAGTAGAGGACATGGGCAGAAATGTGCCAAGGATTTATGCAGCCCTGGACAACAATCAAGAAGAGTTTCAGTCCCACATGATTGAAGCAGAAGGTATGATCAACAACCAAACTCTTGCTATTTTAACTGATTCAGGAGCTAGCCTTAGTTATATAGACCCAAAGATGGTGGAAAATTTTCAATTACCAAGAAGCAAGCATGGGAAATCCTAGTTGGTGCAACTTGATACAGGAGCCAAAAGAAACGTTAATGAAATGGTTAAGTCCTGCCTCATAGACATGAATGGACTAAATACTAGGGCAGATTTGAAAATCTTACCCTTAGGTTCCTATGACTATTTAATTGGGATGGATTGATTGGACCCACATCATTCTCTATTGGATTTTCATAACAAAGCATTCACTTTCTTGGATGAAGAAGGGAACCAAAGGAAGGTGCAAGAAATTCCCAGGGCAGTAACCATTAGAGAAATTTTAGCATTACAACTGAAGAAATGTTATAGAAGAGGATGCCAAATATTTGCAACTCATATGGAGGAGACACCTAAAGACAAGGTGCCAAATTTGGAGAATTATGCAGTCCTGAAAGAGTTTGAAGATGTATATAAGTACCAGGACTACCCCCAAGGAGAGACATTGATTTCTCTATAGATTTGATACCTGGAGCAGCGCTAGTATCAAAGAATCCTTACAGGATGAGTACACCAGAATTGAAGGAGTTGCAAATGCATTTTGAAAAACTTCTGAAGAAGGGGTATATACACCCAAGTGTATCACCTTGGGGTGCCCCAGTATTATTTGTGAATAAGAAAGATGGAACGTTAATATTGTTCATTAACTTCGGACAATTGAATAAAGTGATTGTTAAGAACAAATATCCTCTACCAAGTATTGATAACCTCTTTGATCAATTGAAGGATGCAAGGATATTTTCAAAGATAGATCTCAGATCAGGATACCATCAGGTAAGAATTAAATAAGAAGATATTAGCAAGATTGCCTTTAGGAAAAGGTATGATCATTATGAGTTCATAGTGGTACCATTTGGATTGTCAAATGCACCAGTTGTTTTCATGTGCTTAATGAATGGTGTTTTCTGAGAGTATTTGGACAAGTTTGTCATTGTCTTTTTGGATGACATTCTTATATATTCCAAGTCAGAGGAAGAGAATGAACATCATTTGAGGATGATGTTGCAAGTATTAAGGGAGTACCATTTGTATGCCAAATTGAGTAAGTGCTCATTTTATCAGAAACAAATTCATTATTTGGGGCATATCATCTCAAAAGATGGGATAGCAGTGGACCCTGAGAAGGTAGAAGCCATTAGAGAATGGTTAGCACCAAATAATGTGATAGAGGTCAGATATTTCATGGGCCTTGCAGGTTACTACAGGAGATTCATTGGAGGATTCTCGAAGATAGCAAACCCTATCACTTCCTTGCAAAGGAAAGGTATGAAGTTTCAGTGGATGGCAGACTGTGAAAGGAGTTTCCAACATTTGAAACAATTATTGACAAGTTCTCCAATACCAAGGATTGCAGACCCAAATGAAGATTTCATTATATGCATAGATTCATGTAATGAAGGAATGGGTGGAGTCCTCAGTCAAAATGGATTTGTGATATGTCATCAATCAAGGAAGTTGAAGGAGCATGAAAGAAACTATGCCACTCATGATTTGGAGTTGGCATCCATAGTGCATGCCCTGAGGAAATGGAGACACTACCTCATGGGAAAAAGGTTTGAGTAAAGAAAAAACCACAATGGTTTGAAATATTTATTTGATCAGCCAAATCTAAATGCTAGACAAAGCAGATGGTTAGAATTTCTAAGCGAATATGACTTTGATATAAAGCATATCAAAGGGAAAGAAAATAAAGTGGTGGATGCACTTAGCAGGAGGGTTCATGAGCTTCATGCTACAACCATTAGCATGTATCAGACTGATGTTAAAAGAAAAATTTTGGATCTGCAGTACAGAGAATTGGTAGCAATGCTACAACAAGGTATGACACCACAGAAGATGGATATTTATAAGTTGGGAGTAGATGAAATACTGTTGCACAAGAACAAATTTTTTATACCAAATGTCCAGGACTTGAAACGTATAATTTTGCATGAGATTCATAATGCTTCTTATGCAGGGCACCCTGGATATCATAAAACCGTAACAGTGGTCAAGAGCCAATAATTTTGGCCAGGTATGAAGAGAGAAATTGCATAATATATCGCTAGGTGTATGGAGTGCCAGAAAGTTAAAATAGAGCATAGGTACCCAACATGATTGCTGCAACCTTTGCCCATTCCTGAATGGAAGTGGGAAGTGGTGACAATGGATTTTATTATGGGATTGCCTAGTACAGGCAAGCTAGATGATTTGATTATGGTAATGGTGGAAAAGTTTACAAAATCTTCCCATTTCATTCCACTAAAAGCTACTCACAAGGAAGCAAATGTCGTTATTATTTTCATGAGGGAAGTGGCACGATTGCACAGAATTCCTAAAATGATTGTGTCTGACAGAGACCCGAAATTCACCTCAAATTTCTAGAAAGGATTCAGAATGAATCTGAACTTTAGTACAGCTTACCATCCTGAGTCTGATGGACATACAAAAAGAGTGAATAGGGTGATAGAAGATATGTTGAGAATGTATGTGATGGATAAACCATCAAAATAGGAAGACTACCTACACTTGGTAGAATTGACTTATAACAATGGGTATTAGGAATCATTGAAAATGAGCCCATTTGAAGCACTTTACGGTAGAAGATGCAATTCTCCAGTAAGCTGGGATAATCCAACTGATAAAATAGTAGTAGGGCCAAAATTGCTCAAGGAGATGGAGGACCAAATGTCAAAAAACAAGAAGAATTTGAAAGCTTCCCAAGACAGACAGAAAATCTATGCTGATAAAAAAAAAATCCACAGAGAATTCAAAGTGGGTGAACATGTTTTCCTAAAAATGAAAGCTAAAAGGAGCTCCCTGAAGCTGGGAAGCTGCGCCAAGTTAGCAGCCAGATTTTGTGGACCATTTGAAATCCTAGAGAGGATTGGTCCATTTGCTTATATGATTGGATTGCCTGCATCTATGTCTATTCATAATGTCTTCCATGTATCATTACTAAATAAATATATACCCGATGCTAATCATGTTATTGATTGGACTGTTATTCAAGTAGAGCAAGAAGGCACTTTCCAAGTGCATTTGGTGCGCATCCTAGATCGAAAAATCAAACAAATATGAAATCGAGCCATAGGGATTGTAAAGGTCCAATGGACCTGGTACGTACCTGAAGATGCTACTTGGGAGAATGAGGATGCAATGCGGGTAGAGTACCCACATATTTTTGAATAATTTTGAGAATTTTGTTGTATATGGGTACATGATGCACTGAAGAAAGTGCATAAATAAGGGGAGGGGATTGTAATATCCCTCGGCCAAACCCAAATGTAAATATAATCCAAGAATATTTAAGCTAGTGAGTTGTTTAGACATCATTTTTGTAATACACCTTTCATGGCATGGTGCACGCATATACTACATAGTAAAGGGATGTAATGTGCACATTTCTGAATGTTGCACATAGTAACTAAGGTGCACGTAACCTTAAAAGATAGAGGATACAACACACAGTAACTAAGTGCACACAATATTAAGGTAAGTGAACCTTTGTGTATATAATATGCATTATAGGCTAGTGAGGCAGTATTATAAGCCATAATTCTTATGTCTTGGACTTAGGCCAGCGCACCTAGATGTCAAGGGCCAATGCGCCTACTTTGTACATGACTCATGATTAATATAAAATACATCAATGCACACAGACTGACCATGATAAAAGAGATGGGGGACTGAACTTCACCATTTAGGGAAAGGGAGGGCCAAAAGATAAGGGAATATTATATTAATATTTCCCAAAACATAAAGTGGGGATAATTTTATCCTAAGTTCTAAAGTTGGGTACAAGTGGACAAAAGTAACTTTTGATATGACAAGTGTCAAGTTGGGGACATGCATTCATATCATGGGAAACTTAGTTCAGGGGGGATGATGGGGGAGAGAGACCTTACGAACAAAAGGGGTAAAAACCTGCAAACTGACCATCATTTTGATAGAGAGTTTGTAGTGATTCCCAAAAAACACACTCAATTATCTAGTCAATGACTCCATGACCATTTCACTCATACATTTTGTTATCCTTGAGACAAACATTCCACCTTTCCGAAATTTGTTTCCCCATCCCTTTCGGTTGGTGTACCTGGTTATCTTGGAGAGAGATTGAAGAAGCAAGTTGTCAGGCCTGTGAGCAGTTCTCTAAGCGAGAGAATTTTCAGGGATTGATTTTTGTAGGTGCTAAACTGTAGCTACAACACTCTGAGACTTTTGGTTTGGCCTATTGCTGAAGCCCTGGAAGGGAAGTGGGGCAGCCAAGGGATTGTTGAGTAGAGAAGGAGAACACTTCCTTGGGTGGGACAGGCATGTGGGGAATGAGAGGTTGTAGGCTATTACTTGAGTGAGCACCTGAGACTGAGTCTTTCCTATTGTCCATGAGCCTTATCTTGAATAGGAATCCATTTACCTTAGGTGGAGTTCAGTCCCAACTTGGGGGTGATTAACTGTTGAGAGTGATGAATAGTGTAATCTATGGATGGGAGGTTCATGGACGGTCTGTATGCAGTTGGTGACAATATTTTTAAATATAAGTATCAATTGTATGATATATGGATATGTTGTTTTGCTAGTTACATGCCCGTGTTATGATTTTATCATATATATGACTATGACTGCTTGTGTGCTTATGGGTAATTTCCCGTAAATGATTCATATCGGTAATTACTGTTATTTGTAATATAAAAGTCTTGTTACATAAAGTAATTGTTTGTTTATGTTAGATGTAAAGCTTCTGCAAGCATGTTGTATGTATATGATTTAGTTGCATGCAGTCTAAAGGGTAAATTTAGGTGGCATTTCTTAGTCAACTACTGGGTATGTTCTTGTATGTTCCGTAGTATGGGAACAAAAGTGTTCCCTAGAGTAGCATGTCTGGCCTCTTGGTTGGAAATGTTACCAACTGGCGACAAAGCATGAGTGGTTTCTCTGGAGTGGTGTACCTCGGTGTCAGGTTGGTCGAGGGGTTCATTACAGTATCGTATCAGAGCCTCAGTTCAACACTAAGCTTGGATGGGTTAGAAGGATGCAATCAAAGTGAATATTCACAGAAAAGTATTTTCGAAGTGACCAAAATTAGAGTCATAAAATTTCCTTGGAAAATGTTGGCATACTAGCGTGTGTGGTAAATTTGGTGAGTGTGTTGATTCTTTTATGAATTGGTTATGCTGCTCAGTTACAGAGGAAATATGTTCCATTTAAAGATTGTCGATTTTTGTTCCATTTCTAATTACTGTTAGTTTATCGTTTGAAAAATCCTTTAATTTTCACATATGTTGTTCCATTTATCAAGTTTGCATTTGTTGTTCCTTTTTCTTAATTCACATTTGTTGTTCCTTCTTAAATATGAAGTAGATCATTGTTCTTTTCTAGTAGGTTAATTATTCATTAAGAGAATGATTCATTTAGTGTTTTTGTAGATTAAAGTATTGTTCCTTAGATAAATGAATTCAGAAAATTGATTGATGCTTTGATTCATGGTGTGTTATTGATCAGATTACAATTCTATTAAGTGAGTTATTAGTTTTAGAGTTTTTAATGAATGTGTGAAGACTTGATTATTGTAGTAAACTAGGTAGTATCGGATTTTCTTTAACTGAATTATCTACATGATTTAAACCTCTATGACTATCTACATAGACTTTGTTGATATTCTTGAAAGAAAAGAGGAATCCTTGGTTGATAAAAGAATGCCAAACTAAGGTTGTTTTTATGACATCTTTAGAGCCCAACAAATGGTATCTATAATTTTTAAGTGTATTTTTTCCATGGACTTGAACCCTTTCCCATCACCCTTATTTGTGACCTATCCCATTGGATTCCCCTTTTCACCCTAATCATTATGGTAGCTATCACTTATCAACCTTTTTTTCCTGTGGTCCCACCCACCCTTTCCAACACCCTTATTTGACACCTACAACATTAGATTTCCCATGTGGCCATGATCGCAGTGATATATATCACCTATTTGCTTTTGTTTTTAGTGGACCCACTCCCCATTCTAGGCACCCCAACTTTCCACATAGAGAATGTTGGAGATACTTCACACACACCTATGATTTCTTTTTCCTAAGGTTTTCCCTATGTTTATTAGTGATTATTTAGTCTCCTATAGTTTAGGGAGAATATTCTCTTAAGTTCACACTTCATTTTGATTAGTTGAGTGGAGTCTATATGCCACATCAAGATCATCACCATGCATAATTGGGATCATCACCAGCTAATGCGCACTGTCCTTGGGATTATCACCAGACTAACACATTAGAAATGATTCCCTAATCTCCTCCTCACTTCACTATGTTTCAGTTAGTTAACTGAAGTCTGGGAGACAAGTTAACTCAGACTAGGTGGCAGTTCACTCCCGTAACTTTCTGAGAGACTAGACTAGGTGGCAATTTACTCTTGTAATTGTCAGTGTGTGTCTAGATCACTCTATACCACCACTATGGAACATTGGCTTCTCCTCCAGTGTGCATTAGTTGATTTATACAGAGTATATCATGTGTAAATTATCATTCATTCATTTGGTTAATGATAATTTTTCCATTCTTTCTCCCTTACTTCCCTTTTCTTATATTTTCTCTGCAAACTATTTATGTCATTTTCTATCTACATCTATTATGTGCAGTTTCAACACATTTACATGGTATCAGAGCTGAAAAATTTCTAGGAAAAAGACACACCCAAAGATTGAAGACAACGGAAAAATGGAATTTCCAAAAGAATTCATTCTTTGCATAGAAAGAGTAGATGATAGTGCATATTTGAGGTATAGGATTATAAAGGTTAACCATGGACATAGATACTGAACCCACATAAACCATATAAAAATCCAATTATCTAAATTGAATGGATGAAGCGTTTGGAACTATTTGCAGTCTCATTTCTCCTTAACTCCTCTTTCACATATCCTCCTGTAAAACCCACAATGAATCATGTACCACAATGGAAGGGATTTTTTTTAAACAAGATGGGATGAGGGGACACATGATCGAGATGGAATTTCTCTCTTTGGATCCAAAAACCTTCGACAATCTCCAAAATTTCCTTACCAAATATAAGGATTTGTTGTCACAACTCAAGGCTTGCAGGATTGATAAATCTTAGGAGGAGAAACATATGGTTCTCACCATTCTCTCCAAACTTTGTCTGGAATACTCAGTGTTTGTATCCACATTTCATTCATTTAGGATCACCTCTAGATCCACCTATAATATTCCCTCTCTTGAGGTCTCTATTGAATATATGACACAAGAGTGAAACAAGATTATCAACATGGGAAAAATCAAAGGCCTAAAGGGGCATGCACTTACTATGCATGATGGTAGTGATCATCAAAATAAAATATCTAAATACAAAGACAGAAGGAAAGATCATACAAGTCCAAAGAAGGAAGGGTAATCAAAACCCTTCAATGATGACTCTGGATCCAAAGGTGGAAAGGGAAGAAAAGGGGAGAAATGCACTTACTGCACAAATGATTCCATCCAAAATTTGTAGGTATGTAGAAATAGATAGACCAAATGGATCAAATACTTCAACAAAACAAATTTGGAGATTGCATCCCTAAGGATTCCAAGAAGAAGAAGCCAGAAGATCAGAATCCTAAGAAAGACAATCCTAGCCATGCTTTGATTTCCATCAACTCCTCTCCTTGTTATCACTAAAATTTCATCTGCAAATGGTTACAGGAATCCAGCATCTTCAAACAGCTATGAGTCCACCCATGGACCAAAATTACCAAAAGGTCCAAAAATATACAACCAGTTATAAAATCAAGATGTGTTATGACTACACAGGGCGCGCACGCACATGTGCCATCAAGAAAAGAAGGAAACGTGCACATGTGCATGATGCATGATTGTGGACGCTAAAATCCACGCACACTTGAGGACGACACATTTATGATGTTGGTCGGCCTCCCACCCACTTCTCGTTCAGCTTCCAAGTCTATTTGACATCCAAATCTCAGCTAGATCCGACTGGGTGGCTGGTCAAAAACCAAAAGGTGCCCTAAACAACCCCTTTTCACACTAAAAGTTGGTTGAACAATACCTCAAAGTGGTGCTATAAAACAAGGCCATGGATGCACTACATTTTCAAGGAATTCATTTGAAACATTATGCTACTACTATTCTCTTTGGGAAACCTCTTTTCTCATCAAGAGAATACTAGCACCATTCCATTTGGGCAATCCATGTCACCTTTTGAGTAGGTTAGCTTGGGATTCTTTCACCATTTATTTCAAGTTTCCAATTTGTAAGAAGAGCTCAATCTTGGGGGGCCAAGAGCCCTCCCTTGGAGGAAGAAGGGACCCAAAGTCCCCTTTCTCTTTGGTGTTTTCTTTTCACTAATACAATCCTTTCCATTCGTGACATGAGTCTTGTTTGTTTCTTGTTCTTATGTCCTTATGCACAATAGTTTAATTGTTTCTTCCTTTCCTAGTTTAATTCTTAGCTTAGCCTTTTATGTTTAATCTTCTAACCTTTTCCTTTACTGTTGTCTTGCTTATCTAACCCAACTAAGATTGTAAGCACCTCTATTTTTCTCATTTAGGTGACGAAAGAGGCCCAACACTCCTGATTCTTGGATCATAGATTCAGTTGAATCAAACCACATGGAAGCCAAAAAAGAATTTGACTCTTCATTGGATGCATGCAAAGGTACTCCTATTTTGATGGGGGACAAATCTCTTGTCGAGGTCACTGACAAAGGAAGAATTGAACTCATAAACAAAAGCTTCGAGAATGTGCTACATGTTCCCAAACGTTTCGTCAATATTCTCTCCATGTATTAGATGACAAACTCCGACACCGGAAAGAGATTCATATTCACACCTGATGCAGTGGATACCTATGGAATACAAACCAATTCCAAGGTTTCTGCTGGTGAGGTAAATCATCAATCCAAACTCTACACATTTTCTGAATTTATTGAACCAGATTCTGCATCACTGCTTACCCATGCTGATGAAAAAAATAGGATATTGGAACTGAAGGTTGGGCCATTTAAATTTCAGATATATGAAATAACTTAGCAAGCAGGGAATGGTTGATGGTCTATCTAACATACATTTCTCCAAAGGAATTTGTGAGGGATGTGTTCTTGGAAAACACCCTCTAGAGAAATTCGACAAAGGAAAGAATCAGAAGGCTTCCTTTCCTTTAGATCTGATCCATAGTGACCTCATGGGCCCTTTTTCGCATCCATCAATCAGTAAATCAAGGTACATGCTAATTTTTGTTGATTATTTTTCAAGCTTCATGTTGTTCCTGAGTTTATACTTTAAGGCTGTAAAGTATACTGTCAAGGCATCCGTAAATGTTTAAAAGAATAATTTGAGGATAAGAATTGAAAAGGAAGGGTGAAGAAGAATCATTTTCTCAATTGTCTTTGTCTAGCTTCCCGTTGTTCTTGGATGCTAATATCTCTCTCAATAGTAGCCCATGAACGTTCTAATTCGACTCGGTTAGTTGTTGTTTGTAGGATGGTATTAAATAGGTTCAAAGAAATACTGGTTTGATCTTGAAGGCCAGGTTCAATGTTGGGTTGTCTGCTACTTGGAACAGTCATAGAGGATAAGATTTTATTTAATCATGAAAGAATTTAATCAAATGTAACTTCAAACTTTTAAGAGATGAGAATAGGAAAAACGATTTTGAAATTCAAAACACTAACATAAATACATTCGAGGTTGTTTCCTGGATTTGTAACAATTTGAGAATTATAAAATAACAAAGAAGTACTACAGAAAAATATGAGGATTTAATCAAGAAAGAATCTCATATTTCGATAGGTAATAAAGAAAGAAAACGAGGTTTCTAATGAAAAGTTAAGTATTAAGGTTCAAATGATTAACAGGTCTTAAAATCACTGATAGTAATTTCAGAGGAAAAACTGTAAATAATTTGATATCCAAATCAATTTGAACTATATACGAGATGTTTGCAACTAACTTCAAATTGATTATTCATTAGAAAAACATTGAAAGAAAAACACAAGAAAGTATAGTAAGCAGGGTTGAAGAACACATAGCTACAAATTGGCAGGATTCAGAATCTCGTCTATAATGTATATTATGATGGATTGGAAAACTGTTAATACAATCGGCTCTCTCCAAAAAATCAAAAGCCCCATTGCTTATTCTTTAGAAAATACATTTATACATCTTCATCAAAATTTTCTCGTTGATGACTAACCAACTTCCTAATATTACGGTTACATATAAGAATAATGTCAACCATTTACATTTCCTTTCTAATTTCTAATGATAAAAACATTTTAAAAAATATGTTTTTATGCTTGTGTTGATGAACTTCCTTTCTCCACTTCAAGACACTGAACACACTTTCCCAAAAATTTCACAAAAGCTCTGGGAGCATCTGGTATCTCATTTGCTTCAAACATAAAAAATCTTTTCTGCAACTCAGGCAAATGATTTTCTATCCTCTTCCCTGTGAACTTAATAGTTTGCAACTTTAGGTTCGGTGTCACCATCCATTTGTTGATTTTTGTGATATTGATTAATTTAATTTTTGAAATCTCTATCTTCATTTCCTCCAGTTCGTCTTTGAACCTTAGCTGGTGCTTGGCAATATTAATCTCACCTAATAATCCGGGACAATCATCTGTTCCGATATTCAATGAAGTTCTTTCTAAGAGATCAAAAATTCTCTGGCAATCATCATTGACATCTTTGGTTAATCTTTTATATTTGGCCAAGCCTCCTTCCCACACTTTAAGTATTATGTCTCCTTTAACCTGTTCAGAAATGGATAATTTCTAAATCCTTCCGACTTCTTCCTTTGTTGAGAGGGCTACTGCCTTTTGGAAAGTC